>ML776635.1:1158870-1200547 GCA_009831015.1 Picea engelmannii
ATTACCATCCACTCAAACAAACCTTTCTTTGTTTTGAAAGTTGTCTTCCATGTGTCTCCTTCGGCAATCCTAATCTGATGATATCCGCTTCTCAAATCCAACTTAGTAAAATACTTAGCATCTTTCAATTGATCAAGAAAATCATCAATTCTAGGAAGAGGATAGTGATTCTTTACAGTAATCTTGTTCAAGGCCCTGAAATCAACACACATACGCCATGTACCATCTTTCTTTGGCACTAACACAATTGGAGATCCACATGGCAATGTGCTTGGCACGATGACCCCTTTGTCAAGCAAATCTTGGATTTGTTTTTTGATTTCAGCATTCTCCATGACTGACATCCTATACATACCAATGTTTGGAAGAGGACAATCTTGCTGCAATTGAATTTCATGTTGGATACCCCTTCTTGGAGGTAATCCCTTTGGTTCCTAAAACATCTCATCATATTGATTAACAACCTCATATAGATCACATTTCAACTTTGCATCACAACCTTGAAAAACTTCGTTTTCAATATCATATTTGGGTTTAATCATCAAGAGAACAAAATTCTTGCTAGTGTTGACTACTCTCTTCATTTGTCCTGCATTTACAAGTGACAAATTCATCTTCTTTGTATGTGCTCTAACAATGTACTCAACTCCATTTTTAAACAAGTGATACTTATTCTCATGACAATGAAAAATGGATTTTCTATCATATAAATATGGGCTTCCCAACACAATACCACAGATACCCAAAGGAATAACATCAAGCTCTACCTCATCTATAAAATTTGCAGTGATAGCAAACCTAAGTTTACACCTTCTTGTCACCTGCAATTTAGCATTGTCACATATCCAACCAAGAGGGTATGGTTTAGGATGTGGAATTGTTTCCAATTTTAATTTCTTAACAGTGTCTTCAGATATAAGGTTTGCTTGAGATCCAATATCAAATAGAGTATCTATCTTGGTACACTTTGAAACACCCCTTATGTGAAAAAGTTCTATTCTTTCTTTTTGTTGTCGAGTTTCATTGAGATTATTGTTACTTGAAGAACTAGTACTTGCAATAGAACCCTTACCTTGATAACCCATGGCTGTAATCTTTGTTTCATCACTCGAATCAGAACCTAAATCATGTTATATGGTTGCAGGAGTCTTTGACTTCCCTTTGTTGCCAAACTTTTTGGGTCTTCTTTTAGGATGAAGTTTCCAACAATGTTCTTCATCATGGCCATCTTTTGAACAATGTTTGCATGTAAATTTTTCTCCCTCTTTCTTAACAGTAACATTCTTTTTGCCATTGCCCTCAAACTTCCTCTTTCCTTTGTCTCCATGACTGAAAGGCTTCTTGTTACTCTCATGAGCTTCATTCTTTCCTTTGGCTTCCAAATGAGTTGCATGAACACAAACTTCATCTAGATTTGAAGGGTTAACCATGAGTATTGTATGTCTCAAGTAACTATGTAAAGCTCCAATGTATTTGAGTAAAGTTTCTTGAGAAGACAAATCTACTCCCAAAACCAAAGATCTTCTCCTAAATTCTTGAGTAAAGCTTTGCATATTTTGTCCTTTAGCTTGTCTAAAATTTTGCCAATCCATGGTAGCTTTTTGCATATATGCCAGTGGGTAAAATTGTTTTTTAATTGCAACAATAAAATCATTCCAAGAGGTTAAAATTTTACCATGTTTCTTCATGTCCTCTTGAGTCTTGGCTTCCCACCAAATGAGTGTTGCAGTATCCAATCTTAAAGAAGAAAGATGAATCTTAGTTTCATCATATTGAATTTTTTGTATCCTACAATACACCTCAATCTGACGAATCTAGTTATCTAATTTCTCAGCATTTACCTCTCCATTGTACATTGGCAATTCGAATTTAATATCAAGCTTTAACAAAGGAATTTGTGGAGGACTTTTACCATGTTCCTTTGGAGAATTTGGAAGAGGTCTTGAACTGGTAGAATAAGAGGAAGATGGAGGTGAGGGTGGTGGAGAAACACCATTCCCTCCATTTCCATTTGGAGTCTTATCACCATTGTCTCCCTTGTGCTTTGAAGGGTTGGAGCCTTCACCTTGAAACCTTGTATTCCTTTCTTCCATCAAGACTTTCATAATTTCTCTCATTTCCATGAAATCCTTTTTAAGATCTTCATCTTCTGTAGGAATATTTTCATGTCTCTCTTCATGAGCCATACTTGGTGAATGCCTCCTTGAAGCTTGAGGTGATGATATAATTTTTCTTCTTGAAGGATGAGAACTTGGCTCTATAAGTTCACCTTCTCCTCTTGTGAGTTTCAACCTTGTGAGCATCAGAAAACAAAACACCTGCAAATAATCAAGCCTTCAAAAACCTATGCTCTGATACCAACTTGATCTGAAAATAACAAAGGCTTGTATTCTTGAAAATATTTGCAAGATTTAATTCAAGTGTTCTTATGAAAAAGGATCAATTTGAAAACACAACTTGTATAGAAATTACACATTCAAGATGCATATAATAAGCAACAAATAACAGTGAATAGAAAACGCATAACACAACAAATGATAAAGGAGTTCACCCCTCTCTTGGGCTACATCTCCTGGTCCAACTTCCAATGGATCTTTTGTATTATTTACTCAAAGTGATAAAATATGTGCTTTAAAATTCTCAAAATGCCAAATAGATGGCTCCAATGGCTTCAAAACATCCAAAAATCCCTAGCTGGGCTTTTTCGGCACCTGGTTTGGCCAAAAATTGAAGAAGATAGGCTTCCTGGAAGTTCCCCTTCAAACTTGTTGTCTTTGGATCACCAAAATGCACCTCTGCATCCTCAACCTAGCCTCTACACTCATATTTGTGATAAAACCTAGCACCGAGTGCAACCACAAAACTATGCAAACTATAGGACGGTTAGGGTGTGCCTAGACCCTAACCGCCAAACTGTGGACATATGGCCATATGACCGCGCATTCAAAAAGTGATAAGGTTTAAAACCAAGTCATATGGGTAGGCTCCATGGGTCCAGACGTGCAGGCTTTTGAAATTTTTGAAACGCGTGAATGCACACGGTGGTCATATGATAACAATATGTGATCGGGGGTCGGGGCTTAGCCCCGGCCCGGACCGCACCCCAGTTCACAATGCAATGCAATTCAAATAATTTAAAACCCATATAGTTGTTAAGAACCAATGGTGGGCATGTCGGTTGGGCGGCCCTACCCAAAGCTCTTCCCTTGCCCAGAGGTCGCGGGGTTGAGTCTTGCCAACTACATAAATTTTAACCATTACCTAGGTGACATGCGGTGGCCCTTCTTTGGGCCACATGTCACCAATCCATTCGCCACAATGCCACGTGTCAAGAAATGATTTGTCCACAGAAATGCCAACCAACACCTGCCATGTGTTGCATAGCCCTTCCAGCTCAACATCTGCCATGTGTCATACGACCCTGCCATGTTAGCATCCCTACGGACTGTACGGACTGTACAGTCAACACATTTTTTTTGCCTGTTTGACGATTTGAACAGAACGCGATATCTCACTCATCCGACATCTGTTTGAACCCAAATGAGTTGCATTGGGTTTGTGACAATGAGGCCTACACACCCGTTCGATTTGAAGCGATTCTGAGCACTTTGAATTTTGAGCAAAATTTGATCCCCTAGATCAACACATACTGTGTTACAATTCAAAGTTTACTCAATCTCTTTATTATCTAAGTGTATTGTCGACACTGGATTAGATTAGGCTAGACTAGGCTAGATTATATCTCTATACCTACACATATAGTGCTAGCACCTTGAATCTTACGAGCCTCGGGTTGACAATATAATTTCGAAATAGATAGCATATATTTCACTCGAGACCAGCCAAAGGATAAGATATACATATAGATTGATATGATATGGAAGTTGATGAGGAAGGTATCTCATAAGAAGACAAAAGTAAGGAAGAAAATCAACAACAGGAAGCAAGTGACAATAAAAAATTGTGAAATCAAAGCGAGTGGGGCATTGCAGCGTAAATTGTGGAAGCCAGGAGAAGTACAAATAACAAAAAAGAAACAACATAATAGAAAAGAAGATGAAGCAAGTGGAAGTATTTAGTACAAAGTTCGAGACCTTGGATTTTTTCATCAGCATGTGAAACACATGATCAGGAGATCATGAATATTTTCAACCTTGGGAGTTTGCTGCAGGAGCATCCTGCTCCAAAAATCATTGTATATTTGGTTAACCTAGGGATCTTATGTTTGCTAAGGATTTCATTTCTTAATAGGAAATTATGTATGTTTGAGTGGTTTGAGTGAGGAATATGTGTGTGGGGTTTTATTTTAAATGTTCTCGAATATATTAGAACATGAGAGATATTTGTCTTGTGGAGATGTCGTGAAGATATTAGGGATTAGGAGATCCTAGAATAGGGATTTGGTTGAGTAGAAAGTGGATCAGAGAGTATCCTTAGTACTACTTTGAGGATTTTTTGGATCAGAACCAGAAATAGTTCAGAATCCCTTTTGTATATTATTGTAATCCCTAGAGGAAAATATTGTGGCCGATCTTAAGGAAATTAGGCCATAGATTAGAGTGTGGCCAATTGAATGCTAACCAGGACAAGAGATTGGAAGTGGCCAATCAAAAGGAAAATTAGGCCAGAGAGTGATTAAGTCTGTTGATTTAATCCAAAAAGAGGAAGGCCTGGGATCCTGTGTAATTGTATGTAAACCTATGTGTATGAATACAAGGGAAATACTTTATTTCGAGTATTTTGGAATATTTTGAATTCATGTCTAGTTATCTTTGGATGGAATACCTCTATGAGGAAGAAGGATAAGACTATGCATATAATATAAGACTGTGTGTTTGAAGGTGTAGGGTTGTGTTGCAGGTGAGAAGGAGAATTCTAGAAAGGAGAGTTGGTGCAATCGTGTACCCTATGCAAGATCAAAATGATTATTCCATTGATCATCAATCATGAGAAGGATTCATGATCCTATAGAATGGTGAAGGATAAATATCATTGCGATCATAGGGAGAGACTCAATAACCGTTAGATCATTTTGTTGATGAATGATAACCGCTATATCAAATCCACTCAAGGAAGACACAACAACCATTGGATTATCTGGTTAGGAGCATTGTAGATCGTTAGGTCATTAGGAAAGGAGTAATCAATAACCAATTGAATCATAACCGTCAGATCTGGAGCTAGAGGATGGAGGACCATCGGGTCAACAACTGGTTAATCCATGACTGTCGGATTGTGTTGGAGATAGATCAATGGACATGAGTCATTGTGGAGATTGGAGGATGAGTTAAAAATCACATATGTTCAGACTCTGATATCCACAACGACCGTTGATAGCCACCCGTCAACAAATCGACGGTTCACATTAACCCTATGCCAACATGCAACTTCCAATGTGGAGATCGGGAGAAAAAATAGCAGGTTGGCATGTTGTTATTCTGGAACCCATTGCAACCGTCAAATCTAGGGAAGACAAATCTACATTATTGATGAGCAAATAAGGGATGAGGACGTGGTCATAGCGCTTGGACACTAGAGCTGAAAGGATAGCGCCTTAAAGGAACAGAGTCGAGGTCATAGCTCTCAGTCGCATGAAGAAGACAAAGGTCCTCCAGATAGTTAAGGAAAATAGGTTTAGTGCCTCTGTGTTAGACTATAGTCATGGAGAATGGTCCTATAGGAAAAAGTGCCAGTAGATGAGTTGAATGGAGTTGTGACAGATTTGATCCTGTTAGTGATTGAATCAGAGAAGGAGCAGATCAATACTAGGACACCCTTTTGTGGGTTTGGAGAAACCTAAGGAGATATTAGAGTTGCATAACTATGGGATAGGTGATTTGGATTTGGATCTGGTCTAAACAAAAGTCAGTTCATATCTGACTTGCATCACCTTCATACATCGATACTCCCATATTTTTTCTTGTTCCCATCTTGACAACAACCCTCAACAATCACTCTACGGTTGCTTGTTATCCTACAACTTCTTTTTCTGCCTATATATCTTCACTTTCATCTTTTTTGACATCTCCAGCCTCTAGTGCTCTCCTTTGTATTGTTTCCATGGCATCCAACCTTGCACGAAGTTGTCTCATTTATTCCTCTGTGACTGTGTTGACCACAAGTCTATCCCTATGTCTCCCTCGCGACATGATTCTAAGTATTTATTCTCACAAATATTCTTCCTTCTCTGATACCACTTGTTGCAAACCCCCTCCCCTCCTTCAAGGGATTGTGTGATCTCCTGGTCTAGGATTGATTTACAAAGAAGCCAAAGTGGCTCTCAAGTTCCCACTGAACCCTTAGAATTATTTACCACATTCCTTTTCTCCTTTAGCTGTGCAAAAATTTAGATTCACGAGGGTCCTTTTACTCTAGCAGAGTTTCCATGTGACCTCGGTCCAAAACTTTGGCCTTATAATTTTGAAAGCGGAAACTTCAGCACTACGGAGCTTCGAGCTTCGATATTTTTGACCTCAACACCCTCCAAAACCTCTGAACACTGAATTGGTGAATTCTCGGGCTGGCGCTTCAGAACTTCAGGCTTCAGGACTGTGAGTATTTTGCCTATCTTTATATACACCCTCAAAAATTACCAGAGCGATAAAGTCCAAAGGACTTAAGGATTTAACCCTCGTGTTTCTTACCTTGATCCAATAGTTGTAAAGGATTTTTTTTTCTCCATAATAGATCCCGTCTGTCTTCCTTGGAACAAAGATATTTCTCTTCCTTAAGCTTCTTCACCTGAAGAACTTAGACTCGGGCACACACCTTACGCTTCCCTCCTGAGATTTTCATGCTTAAAATAATCGAACTTTTAGTGCGCACTTGTGCTTCCCTCTTTGGCTTAGGACTTAAACAAGTCTCCTCTGCACCCTACTTGGGCTATATATCCTTTGAGATTCCTCAACACTTAACTAAGTGTTGGATTTGTGCACTCTTTGCATGAGTGTCTTCTCTGAGATTTTATACTCTTATGAATATAGGTGAACTCCTTACACCCGCTCTGCATAAACTTACACAATCTCTCCTAAGTTATTTGAACTTGTAACGGTTCAGCCTCCGCACTCCTTGTGTGGGCACTGTGCACTCCTTGCACCAATATTTCAGAAGAGAAACAATTGAAACTTAAATAAACATTAAGGATTCATTTTACAAGTCATTTAGATGCACACACACATAAAACACAGAGATAATTAGCACAATATTTACCCAATTACTAAATGAAAAGCATGCTAAAACATATGAAGGCAATTCTCTCTTCTTCTATATTCCTTCAACAAGTATTTACAAGGAGTTCAACATCTCTCAGAAGCTTTCAACTTCTTTTTCTACCAATTTCCAGCAACAACAACAACAACTATTATTAACAACAACCCCATTTGGGCATAGATTACATATTTTAATACATGAGGGGGATTCTCGAGCCTTCCCTCCAGACTATCTTAGTGCTTTAATATCACAATTAAGCATCCTACCACTCAGGCTTATTACAATAAATGAGATATTACAATATGGATATGAGTCAGTGCTCAAAATATGTACAATCCTATATGTATTAAAGGAAAATGCATTCCTCTGGACCACATACAATGGCTAAGATTCAATATCTTTTTGGATCTTTAATTACAATACTTTCAAAATATTAAATTGACACACTCTCCTTGGAATCCAAACCTGTTTAGTGTGTCAGGCTAGATACTGAGTCATTTTCCACCTGCCTCATTGAGTGATGAAGGTGATGCTCATGCATCACCTTGCTCATGGAATTCCAACTTCCACCAGGCCTTTGGCCAAAAATGATATTCCTCGAGGCATCCCATATCTAGTCACCAAGGAGGACAACATATTTCTCTCACAACATGTCTTCTAAGATGAAGTTGTCAAATTCATCTATGTAATACCATTTTTTTGACCCCTAGATAAAGGGTTTGTATGTAATGATTAATTGAGTATAAGCCTAGACATATGTGGTCTAAGTTGAAGTATGACATTAAACATTGATGATTCACTAGGTGGGTAACATGCGCTTTGCATATATAATAAAAATAAAAATAATGGCTATAAGTGAAGAAGGAAATGAAAAGGGGTCATGAGTCCAAGAGAGGGGAAGAAAGGGTGCCTAGACGAATATTATGAAAAATAACAATCTTTATTGTTTCCCACCCTTTATCCTAAATTCCCTAATATTTTTTTATTCTCATTAATTATTCACCAACTTCAAGATTAGTTCTTCCAAAATAAATATACATGGGCTTCTTGTAAAGGCACATGGTATCTTCTTATCCTAAAATATATTACCTATGATTTTAGGCATGCAAGTTTTTCTCTAATTTTTTCTATAATATTGATTTTACTCTCCTCTACTCTTATGTTTCCTACCTTTCTACCAATCACTAACCATATAGAATTTCTACTAGGAAAATGTGGAAAAGAAGGATTGATATTTTGGTTGAATGTTGAAGAGAAAGGAAGCCATTATTCAAAAACAAATCCCTTGGTTCCCAACATTATATATTCCTTGACTAGTCTACAATGGAGCACTAGAGGGAAGGAGATAACCCGAGGGATTACTTAGAAGACAAGAAGATCTAATTCCTAGTGTTGTGTAGGGTGAGGGGGAAGATAAGTTGGTTGAGTGGAATTGTTATGGTAAGAATGCTCTATAATGATAATTTCTTATCTGTGAAATCTGGAATTGACTTGAGCATGAGATATTATAATCACATAATAGTTAATTCAACTTTATGTTTTCATATCTCTGACTTGGGTGTATCCTTTGTGATAGAGTATCTATGGTTATTTGGATAATTCTTTATTTGTAACATGTTGGTGGAGAATTACATAAAAGATGAGAGCTTTTTCTTGTTGTTCATCTTTGTTATTTTTTTTTTTATGATTTAATTGATGAAAATGATAAATTTGGAAAATTAATATGTTTCAATTCATTCTAGGATGCATTATAAGCCAGTTTGAATATATGTGCATATCATAGGGATTGAATTTGGATATCCATTGCATTTCATTTCTATGTGCTCATAATTTAATATAATTATCATTGGTTTCCCCTAAGTTTGCATCGGTGGTGTGATTGAGTTTATATTGGAGTACCACATCCCTTTAACAATAGTAGAAAGTGGATTAGTGATACAAAAAGGATCGAGAGAAGACTAAGTAAAATTCAGAATTTGCAGAAGCAAATTAGGAAGCTCAGAATGGCCTCAGCAGACAGAGAAAGGGAAAAAATTCAAAGTCCTCAAAACTCGGTGAAATTGGCATCATCGAGAAGAGAGCGTCGCAAGATTTTCAACAAAGTAAATGGATCATCAAAAGGAGTTATGCATCAAAATATATTTGCGGTGAAAAATTTGGTCAACCTAGCCCAGTCAACAGGGATGAGTCAGCATCTGTATTGTTGATATCAGCATCAATATGGATGACATCAACGTTTGTACAATGTATATGGCACATGCAGAAGGTGACATGTGTAATGTTGATGTCAGCATAATGTCATCATGGTGGTGTGGAAACACCATAGGCTATCGCATGTCACTCATTTTTAGCATTTTTGGGTCAATCTATGGACCAATGAGAAAGTGCCACATGGCAATCCATACAACCACGTGGCAGACCGTACGGTGACATGACAAGATGATGTGGTAGGAGACATGGCTAGTGAATGTGTAAGTGGTTAGCATGGGCCAATGTTTGGCTGCCACATGGCCCAGTCATGGGATGCCACATGGCAATGGGAAAATTCCCAATGAGGGCCCAAAACCGGATTTTCAAAAATAAAAAAAATGGGCCCACCAAATCTATCGGCCAAACTACAAGCTCTAACAGACCCAAACACTGCTCCTAACTTGGCGAACTTCCAAACCATATATATATATATATATATATATATATATATATTGTTATAACAATAACTCAAAAGGGGAGGCCCGCAGGCTCAACTATAGGACCTCCCCCCATCCAATGCCTTAACAATAACATTCACCATTGTTGGGCCAACAAAATTTGTTGGTTAGTCCTCCCCATTTTTTTCTTAAAATTTGAGTCTTCCCATGGATGGGAAGGAGGGCGCTCGATGGTACGACCGAGAACGGATTTCAAGACGCAGTACAAATAATTAATTGTAGGGAGTGGGCATGGAAACTGAGACATGATTTCTCAAGGGCCCGGGAGTGCCAGAGTTGGATTGAGGCATGGAGACAATCATTTTTGGGTAATTCAATGCCAAGAATTCAATGGTGTTGTATGTTTTTTGTTTTGAGAAAAGATTCTACAACTTAATTCCAAAATGACGTATACTTATGTATTTTGCCTAATTCTTTTGCTTAATTAATGAAAAGGCCTACCCATTTGAGAGAAGGACCTAGAGACGTAGTCCACCAGGGACGAACTCCGTTATCAAGTTTTTTGTGTTCATATTTGATTCTTATGTCTCTTCATTATTGATCTTTTACTTCTTTATGGTGCACTTTAATTTATGCTCATTTAATACAATTCTTTATAAGTCACTTCAATGAAAAGATCTTGTATCATGTTGGTATTAAAGAAATCATATTTCACTTGAACTGTTGAGTGTGAATGCTTACTAGGGCCAAGCATAAGCAGGGTGAACGAACTCTTAATACTTTCAATCCCAAAGTTGTATGTGCATCCCGAAGGAAGAAAATGGTAGAAGAGGACAAGCGTGATGAACAAGAGAAAAACTTCCATATGGTATTTTATCGCATGTCAGAAATGGTCAAACGAATGTATGGAGACTATGAGAAGAGGATAAAGAAGAAAGCGAAGAAAAATGAAGCATGAGTTGATGATAATGCTTCAGTAAATCAAGGGGCTATAGGAGACCCTCATGAGCCTTCATCTTCACCATCAAGTTATAGTTCTTCTTCCTCTGAGCATTCTCATCATTCTCATCATTCTAGCCATAAAGCTTCTTTTAAGAAACCATTATTAAAGGTTGATGTAAAATTTTCTTTACCTATGTTTTAATGGAGATGCTAATCCTAAAAAGATAGATAATTGGGTCTGATAGGTTGAAGTATATTGTTGTGTTCAACATATTGATGAAGAGGAAGTTAAAGTGAAGTTGGATTCTCTTCGGTTGGAAGGCACCACTCTCCTATGGTGGGAGAGAAAACTTTGGGACATAAGTAAGTGTGGTAATCTTCTTTCCTCATGGTCGGAATTTACATCAGCGATACGGAAGAAATTTTATCCTTTACATAAAGAAATGATGGAATGGAAAAGTTTAAGAAAAAGTGAAGGTCAAACTGTACAAAGTTTCACGGAAGAATTTAGGAATAAATATCTTGCATTAAACATTCCTTTGGATTCTTATGAAACTTTAATGAAGTATATTGGCGCACTTCAGAGTTATATTCGTCATACTTTGCTATTGTTTAACCCCACCAGTCTTGAAAAAGTTTTTTTTCAAGCCACTCAACTTGAGAATGGGGGAAAGCATGTTCAAGAAGATCTCAGAAAGAAACCTTCCAATTTCCCACATAAGCAGTTTAAGAAGTTTAAAGGGAAGGACAAAAAGATCGCCACTGTAAAGAGAGAATAAGGAAAGCCATATTGCACTCATTGCAAGAAAAGTGCTCACGATGATGAAAATTGTTGGAAACTACATCCAGAGAAGAGACCGAAGCAATTCGGTGGAAAGGGGAAGACAAAGACCGTTGCTACAATGAAACAAGATATTGGTTCCAATTCATGAGACGAAGGAAAGATCACAACGGTTGGAGTACAAGGTAAAGATTTCCTTCATGCTAGTTTAAATTCCAAAAATGAATATCATGATGATGAAAGTAAGAGGAATGAATTATTTCATATAAGATTTGTATCTAAACACACTAAGATAGATACATTATTTGATCTGGGTTCCCAAGTAAACTTGATGTCTGAAGAACTTGTCAAAAAGATGGGTTTTGAAACTAAACCACATCCAAAGCCGTATCCTCTTGGTGGGGTATGTGATAAAGAAAAACTTAATGTCACCAAGCAATGTAGGGTCAAATTTTCTATTGCTTCAAAGTTGATTGATGAAGTGGATTTGGATCTTGTATCACTTGATATGTGTGACATAGTGTTGGGGATTCCTTATCTTTATTATAGAAAAATAATCTTCTTTCGTCATGAGAACAAATATCACCTTACTAAAGGGGGAGTGGAATATATTGTTAGTTCCCACAGCATGAGGGTAAACAAAACACTTGTTAGTGTAGGAAAAATGAAGAAACTCATAAACACTAATAAGAGATATGTACGCATGTTCGTAAGGGAGAAAGATGTAAGAACATCCAATGCTTTCCAAAGCTGTGATTCTTCTCATAAGAAAGAACTAATTGATATTGTTTCTAAGTATGATGATATTTCCTGAGAACAAGATGGATTACCTCCTAAGAGGGAAATACAACATGAAATACATATTCAACAGGACTCTCCTCTTCCTAATGTGGGCATGCATAGGATGTCAGTTGTAGAGATGATAGAGATCAAGAAGTAGGTACAAGGCTTAGTGGATGAAGGGGTCATCAGGCCTAGATCATCTCCTTGTGGTTCTTCAATCATGATGGTGCCAAAGAAAGATGGCACATGGCAAATGTGTGTTGATTACCGGGCCTTAAATAAAATCATGGTGAAAAATCGATACCCTCTTCCTCGTATAGATGATTTACTTGATTAGTTAAAGAATGATGTTTATTTCACTAAGTTGGATTTTCATAGTGGATACCATTAGATCAGGGTTGCAGAATAGGATGCATGGAAGACTACCTTTAAAACCAAACATGGATTGTTTGAGTGGTTATTTATGTGGTTTGGGATTTCTAATGCTCTAACAACTTTCATGCGTGTGATGAATGATGTATTCAGGGCATTTCTAGATGATTTTGTGATTGTATATTTAGACACCATTCTTATATTTAGTGGGACTTGGGATGAACATGTAACGCATGTAAAGCAAGTATTGGATACTTTGCAAAGGGAAAAGTTGTATGTAAAATTGTCCAAATGTGAATTTGGTAAGATTGCACTTATTTACTTAGGTCATATTGTAGGAGGAGGACAATTGAAAATTGATCCTTCCAAGATTGATGTAATTGTAAATTAGCCTAATCCAAAAAGTGTAATGGAGAAACAAAGCTTCTTAGGTTCAGTCCAGTATTGGAGGAGATTCATTTAAAACTTCTCCTTTATAGAAGCTCATTTCCATGCCTTAACCAGTGTGAAGAACACTTTTCAATGGGGAGGAAAGCAACAAAAATATTTCGACACTTTGAAAGAAAAGATCAATATTGCACCAGTATTATCACTGTCGAATCTTCAACATCCCTTGGAGATCGAGATAGATTCTAGCGGATACGCCATGGGTGCAGTATTGATGCAATATCGTAAACCTATTTGTTACCACTATGAAACTTTTAACCAAGTTGTTGTTAACTATCCTACATATGATAAAGAGTTGTTTGCATTAGTTCAAAGCATAAAGAAATGGAAGCACTACTTGTTAGGGAAGGAAACAAGAATACACACATATCATGAACCCTTACAGTATCTCCAACCACAAACCAAACTGCAACAATCTTGACATTACAAATGGATGGTTTCCTACAAAAATTTCATTTGGCAATCCAGTACAAAAAAGGTACGAGTAACAAGGTAGTTGATATTCTTTCTAGACCTCCTATTGTTGCTTATATTATTTTGAAGAATGATTATTTATCTCATGATATCTATGTGGAACAATATGCCATTGATGGAGATTTTAAAGAAGTATATGAGAAGTTAACCCATGGTGCACAGGTAGAGAACTATTTCCTGTAGGGAAAACTACTCTACCATCTTGGAAAGCTATGTACTCCTACAAGTAAACAATTCCATGTAATATGAGAAGCTCATACTTCTCTTGTCTCTAGGAATTTTGGGGTAGGAAAAACTATGGCTCACCTACAGAGGTTTTGTTATAGGCCTCAGATGAAATCAATTGTAACCAAATATGTAAAGGGGTGTGTGATGTGTTCTACTTGTAAGCCCACTAATATAAAACTGGGGCTATACTCACCACTTTGTGTTCCATGCCATCCATGGGAAAGTATCTCAATGGATTTTGTAGGGGGTTTACCAATGTCGAAAAGGGGTCATGACTATTTGTATGTTGTAGTGGATAGGTTCAACAAGATGTGTATCTTAATGCCATGTAAAAATCATATCACTGTTGAGCAGACTGCTAATCTCTTATTTTAGTATGTTTGGGTTCACTTTGGGTTACCCATATCCATTATCGCAGATCAAGATACTCGATTCCTTGGGGAATTTTGGACAAGTTTGTGTAAAATGATGGACACCAATTTGAAGAGGGGAACTTCTTTCCATCCACAAACCGATGGATAGACAAAGGTTGTTAACTGAAAAGTGATACTTTTGCTTCGAGGCTACTATAGTAGGCATCCCAAGTTATGGGATGAATAGATATCTTATGTACACCATGCTTACAACTGAGCCTTACATTTATACACTCAGTTTTATCCTTTTCAGACATGTTTTGGTTATTTACCTGAAGTTCCTTTGGACTTGATGTATGGGAGAGATGTAGATTCAAATGAAGAAAGAAATGAATACAAAGCCCATAAGTTCATCTAGAGGATCCAACAGGTACACCAAGCAGTCAGGGAACAGTTGGAGAAAATTCAAGCACAGTATAAATCTCAGCATGACAAACACAGGGTTGATCATCAGTTCCATGTTGGAGACCAGGTATGGCTTCACATTATCAAGGAAATATTGAAGGGTGAAGGAAATAAACTCAAGCCCATCTGTTATGGACCTTCAATATTTTTTAGAAAAGTGGTACCAATGCTTTTTGTCTCGATCTTCCACCTTATATGCATATATACTCAGTTGTAAATGTAAATAACTTGAAACTTTTTTAGCCTCCCATGATCATGGATCAGGTTGAGGAAGTTTCAATACCTTCAATTGATGAGTTTTCTTCTGAGTACTTGGATGAGTTAAAGGAACATATCATCCTAGACAGAAGGACGAGGACTTCATGCAGGGGTGATGTTCATTATCTTCGAGTAGGATTAAAGGGCACACATCCAAGCAAGGAAAAGTGGATTGAGAAGGACAAGGTGAGGAAACTCTTCCCTCACTTATCTGTTGACTGATTAAAGCTTTTGGTGGTCCAAAAATCTCTCAGTGGGAAGGCATGATCCAAAAAGGATCTAGAGAAGACTAAGGACAGCTTGGAATTTGTAGAAGAAACTAAGGAAGATCATAATGGCCTCAACAGACAAAGAAAGGGTAAAAATTTAAATTCCTCGAAAATATATATATATATATATATATATATATATATATATATATAACCATAACCAAAAGGGGAGGCCCACGGGCTCGACCCCGGGACCTCCCCCTATCCAATGCCTTAACAATAGCATCCACCATCGTTGGGCCAATGGACTCTATTGGTTAGTCCACCCCACTTTTTTCTTAAAAGGTGAGTCTTCCAATGGATGAGGAGGAGGGCGCTCGACGGTATGGTCAGGCATGCATTTCAAGATGTAGTACAGAGAATTAATTGTAGGGAGAAGACGGAAACTGAGACACGATTTCTCAAGGGCCTAGGAGTGCCAGATTCGGATTGAGGCATGGAGACAGTCATTTTTTGGGTAATTCGACGCCACAAATTCAATGGTGTTGTATGTTTTCTGATTTGAGAAAATATTTTGTAGCTTAATTCCAGAATGAGGTATACTTATATATTTTTCCAAATTATTTTGTTGAGTTAATAAAAAGGCCTACGCATTTGAGAGTAGGACTCGAAGATGTATTCAACCAAGGAAAAACTCCATTATCAATTTTTTTGTGTTCAGATTTGATGTTTATGTCTCTTCATTATTGGGATTTTCCTTCTTTATGGTGCACTTTAATTTATGCTCATTTAATACAATTCTTTATAAGTCACTTCGATGAAAAGATCCTAGATCAGTTAGGTATATTATATTTTGGACTATGGAACACACCAAAGCATTAGAACCGAATGGATTCACATACCACTTTTATACATATTTATAGATAATTATAAAATACAGCCTCTGTAGAATGTTGAATATCTCCTAAATGAAACTAAGTTTTAGAGGTGGAATAAACTCTTCCTTAGTTTCTCCCATTATAAAGGAGAAAAACCCCACCATATTCACGCGGTTTGGAATGATATCTCTATGTAATACCTCCTACACAATTTCAATGAAGTTCCTCTCAAGCTCCTTAGGTCCACTACTCCCTAAGCTCATATCTATAGTGAAATTACACTTTGTTTAAGGGATAATAGACAACACCATCTTGATGCAAGATGCAATCAACTCCAACGAAACTACTTAGAAAATATGTATAGCTATTAAAGTTGAAATGTACAACACTTTTGACAAAGTGAAGCACAATTTTCTATACACTACTCTAGAAGAGTTTCGTTTTTCATTGGAATTCATAGACCAACCAAGCAACCACCAGACTATTATAGTGCACCCAAAAAAACATTTGGGAAGATTATCCTCTCATACCATGGGTATTTTAGCCTTATCTACGTCATACCACCAAACTAATTTCTATTGTGCTCCTTATTTTTAAAATAAATTAATAAATCATCAAGAAAGGATGATGGAAAATTTAGCAGTGAGAATGATGTTCCACAACATGCATTTTAGTGTTTAAAATAAGATGTGTGCCTAACACTTTCATCATGGAATGTAATTCCTTCAGAAAATCTATTGGGGAAATGTAAGCAAGGGTGACACCCTTTATCCTTCACCAAGATGGATTCCCTTTGTCTTTAACTAGTAAGAAATTGTGTGATAAACACTTGGGAAAATCAACCTATGAAAATAAAATGATTGGTATTATTCATTTCAAGATTAAAATAAACCATCTCAGTTTGAAATATTTCTTGGTATAAAGGTTTTCCTCCATAGATAAACAAAAGTATGTTACAAAGATGTTAGGTTTTCATTATGAGATCCTATACAAAAAGGGCAAGGAGAATATTGTTGTAAATTCTCTATCTCGATAGTATGAAGAGGATGGCTCCGTACTTTTTTAATATTTACCCATGCTTTATTTGATAGATGAAGTACACCAATAATGGTTAGCAAATGAAGAGGTGGCATAAATTCTACAATAGCTATAGGGAAACTCCCATGCACATTTCGGTTACACATGAAATAATAACACTTTACACTATAAAGGGAATATTTGTAAGTCCAAAATTTAGTGGTTAAATATTAATCTTTAGTTGAATTACATTCTTCTCCCACATCAGGTCACTCAAGGTTTCAGAAAATATATCGACAAATTAAATGTTCCTTCTTTTTGTAATTAATGAAGAAAGACAATCATACCTTTGTGGAATAATGTGACACACCAACAACACAAGGGGAAGATGATGAAGCATCTAGTAAACTTTACCAATTCCTTATAGGATATGGATTGACATTTTCATGGATTTCATTGCAGGGTTACCAAGAAACAACAAAAAAAGCTTACTGTGGTTGTTATTCATCATATTTCTAAATATGCCCATTTTTGTTCCTTACAACACCCCTTCAGAGTCTCTACAATAACAAAAGTATTCATATACAATGCTTTTAAACTCCATGGAATATCTAATTCAATTGTGACAAATTGTGATCCACTAGAAATTTCTGAAAGGAGTTGTCTTGAATTCAAGGTACCCAAATGATCATCATTGCATCGTATCATACCCAAACAATGGTTAGACGGAAGTAATAAATAGATGTTTGGAAACCTATTTGCATTATTCTTCCTCGGAAAGGAAAACTCAATGAGTGTAGTAGTTATCCATTTTTGAATGGTGATAAAAAGAAACCTATCATGGTGCTACTAAAATGTTCCCATATGAGCTAGTAAATTGAAACCATCTCCTCTTAGTGATATCCTACTTACTAGGAATGTTCTCCTCTTAGTGATATCCTACTTACTAGGCATGTTCATGGTTCATGAGATGGAAAAAAAATTGGTAACCCATGCTAACACTCTCTCTATAATCAAGGATAAATTGGTGTTCACCCAAAATAGAATGAAATAATAGGCCAATCAAGATGAATCCAAGCACCACTTTGAAGAAGGGGATTATGTTCCATTTTATATCCAGCCCTATATGAAATCATCACTTAAAAAGAAGAGACACCATAAGTTAGCACCTAATTTCTATGAACCCTATGCTATACTCAAATATGTTAGCCCCATTGCTTACAATATGGCTCTTCCAAGCTATTCTAAGATCCACCCACTATTGCAAGTGTCATACTAGAAGCAAGTGGTAGGGCCCAATTGTCAAGCTCAAACCATCCTCTTAGAACTAGATAATGAAGGGTCTAGTTGGTTGTAGTTCGAGGCCATTTTAGACAAACAATAGAACAATTTGTGTTAGCACACTATCCAGTAAGTCTTGATCTAATGGAATGATAGATAGTGAAAAGATGCGATGTGGGATCTAGTGGTGATCTTAAAACAATTTCCTCGTCTCTAGTCTTGAGGACAATGTTATATTTTAAGGGTTTGTGCATGTTAGGGTCCCACCATAACTCCCTATATATAAGATAGGTTGTTACTTAATATATGGTGGTGATTTCTATTGAATAAGTCCCACTTGGTAGTTTGAGTGTGTAAATAAATGTAAGGTGGCTTCATTAAAGAAGTTTCAGTTGCTAGTTGTTGTAGTGTCATTAATGAATAGCCAGTAAGTTGTTGGAATTTTGGTAAGTTTGAAACTATTTATAGAATCAGAGGCTATGTAATCATGTGTCAAGTGACTAAAATTTTGTTGGAGCTTTGTTCAATTAAAATTTCCCCCTTCAAAGAGCCAATTGAACATTTTTTTTGTAATCTATTTGGCAAGAGTATTAATATAGTATAGAAAAGAGTACAGACAATACTCTCTATGGATTTCCACCCAACAAACCAATACCATAGGAGTATCAATATATCAATATATCATTGTTCCCATCATACAAAAACTATTATTGTTTTCCATCCTAGTTGTAAATTGACATAGATACCTACCTATACTCCTAACAATAGAAAAACAAACATGATATAACTAATGATGAAGGGGGAGGTTGTTTACCCCAATATTTGGAAACCAAGATAAACCAGAGATACTGAATCGATGCCTACCCATCCTCTTTCTTTAAGTAGAATCCCTTGTAGTTCTAATCCTTTGGCTCCTCATCCACCAATCTGATGGGGTTGGAAGGAGTCTCTAAAGCTAGATATTGGTCCTTTTTTTGCAAAGGAGTTCTTTGAAATTTTGCGAGGGTATTGACAAAAATTTAAATATTGCAGATTTCCTTACACAGAGCATTGAATTTATGATCCATGATGTGCAAATTATCTAGAATTGCCTTTTGTTGGCTACCCTTTTCCTCAACAACTTATTGTTGGCCCTCGACCAAGTTTTGAGGAAACATTGGTCGTGTTTGACCATTTTTGGGACTTCGACAGGATGGTCGAAGATGGATCACCCAGGCAAAGTGGAGATCACATGATCTCATGCATTTTGCAGGCTTTTTGGGATTTTAGGGTTTATGTAATGGGTATGGGATGTCAACCCATGGGTTTAACCATGCTTAGGCCTTTTTGTAATGTATAAATAAGTAGCTAGGTGATGTAAGTAATATAGGTCATGGGATTAGTGCATGACTAGAGTATGTTAAGACTTGCATAGCTAAGTGCAAGTGATTGTAAGAAAATTTGTACACAATCTGTGTAAGGCTTTGTGCCCTCACCTAATTCGGGGAAGGAGGATTTGGTGAGGTGAGCGCAGATCTCTTGTCCTTTGTGGAGTTGGCCATGTGGCTTTGCACACAGGAGAAGAGGAATGTAAGAAGCCTGAAGAAAAATAAAGAAGAAGAAGAAGTCTGTGGGCATAGCCCCAGACTGGGGTGAAACACATATATCCTGTGTCGATGTGCTTTGTGCAAAGTTGTTCATGTTATTTACGTATCTACTTTATTAGCGCACTATTCTTGTTGTATGATATATAGATCTATGAATGATTAGTGCTTTATGATGTGAATGAATGTTATGTCCGATCTTATGCTATGTGATAAGAGGTTTTAAGGGTTAGATCTTGGTTGTTTATGTGCTAATCTATAATAAGGGTTAATCTACGATGTGAATAAGAATCATAACTTAATGTATGTTGTTGGCTAAGTGCTCTGTTAAGTGTTTTAATCACATATATTTGTCCCAGCTAGGTTGTAGACACATGAGTCCTTCAACCCCCCTTCCTCTACCTCAGGTGAGACTTCATCTGCTTCGCAGGTGTTACCGAAAGGGCTGGTAGTTAGGGTTTTGTTGGTGCGTTGTTGAAGCGATGAACCCTGGGTCTGCCCCTGTGCCAACAAACGGTTCCCTTACGGGAGCTGGAACTGTGATTGTTGGGAATTGAAGAAAAGAAAAAGATATGTGTGTAGATCTGTTGTTGTAGTGCCCAATATTCTACTTGACTTGTGAACATTTATGCTAAGAAAAAGAAGTTTGATCTGAAGAAAAGAGGTAAGATCTTAAATATTTGTGCTATGGTAAAGGTAATATAAGTGGAAATTTTTTCTTCAAAAGTATGAATCTAGGTATGTTTGACATATTTTGTCCTAGTCTGAAAACTAGGGCACAGTTAGAAGAAGGATTTGCTCTGAATAAAGTTGATAGAGATAGTGAAAGATATGTTATTCCTATGCATAGAAAGAATTTTTGGACTAACAAATGGATGCAGGAACCTAGAAAGAATTTTTACAGATTGCAGGTCCATCACTGTGATCCCAGTGCACAATACAGGAAGTGTTGGGGATCGTTTAAAAGTAAGAGAGGACTGACATTGTGTTATAACTGTAGAAGACCGAGACATCTTGCTAAGGAATGCCCTGGTATAGGTCCTATTTGTCTTTTTTGTAAATCTATTGGTCATGAGGTTGAGGATTTCCCTAGGATGATTGCTAAAGTTGAAAAGATGAACATGAGACAAGAAAACTATGAAGAAGGTCAAGCGACTAAGGATACGTTCTAGAAACAGAAAGAATCAGAGACTATGTTATTATATATGAAAGAAACATTGAATGATCACAGAGACATCAGTTTACCAAAGATCTTAAGAGAAAAGCAATGCATAGAAAAAAGAATAGAAGACTTCGACATAGACTATGTCTTGGATGAGGAAACAATGTGAACATTATGCCAGAAAGCACTTGGGAAATTTTGGGAAAGCCTGCTATGGTTCCTTCACTGGGAAGGATAGGATTGTTTAAAGGGAAGATGATAACCCTGTGTGGAAGAGTTACTAATATACCTATGATTGCCCATGGAACATTGACCAAAGAAGGATTTGAAGTCATTAAGTTCATTGAGAACAACCCTCCTTTTTCACTTTTGTTAGGAAAGACCTAGATTGATAAAGATCAGATCCGAAGGAAAGCAGAGGAAGAAGCTACAAAACAAAAAAATAAAAGATTAAGGGACTTCATGGCTAGGAAAATAGCACAACTAATAGAAGAACAAGAGAATAAGTTGAAGCAACAGAGGAACAGAGAATCAGCTGTCGAAGTTGAAATAATATAAGAAGGTTTAAAGAAACTGTCCATGCAGGAAAGAAGTGTATCCACCCTAGAAATAGTAAGAGAAGAGGTATTACAATTGAACCCTTTGAAAGACCCTCAACAATGAGAAGTTGCTATGCTAAGAGAAGAAAAGAATTAGTATGGAAAGAGGAACCCAGAGACTCAAATCATAGGGAAGAAGGCAAGAAAGCTCAGTAAGAAGAAATCAAAGTTAGAAAAACTACAAAAATTTCCAGAAAAGACTGCACAGAAGGTAGGCTTGCAGAACTTGAACCTTGATAGAATAGCAGAACAACGCAGAATGGCACTTCGCCATGGCGAAGCTATATGACCGTTGGAGGCATCCTGACCATTAGAATGACACTCTAGAATGGTTAGAAACACATTTATTTCTAGAAATATCGCCATTGGATCGTTGGGACCGTGCCATAATGGATGGAATCATATTGATTGAGGCACTCCTACCCGTTAGAGGAATCTGTTATGACGTTTCTTATTTAACCCGTTGGAGGCTGCACGAGGACCACTTTTCTCAAAAAAATATATCCGAGCTAACAGAGAAGTGATTGAATATCACGTTGTGTTGTCTAGACCACACCATTCCTTTGATTACCTTGAGTGTTTGTTTGCCTACCCGGTTTATTTTATTACAAGTGTGAATGTCGGGCGAGCATAGCACGCTAGAGAAATCTATGGAAGAGATCCTGATTGACCTCATGAATGAGAAAGTCATGTCTATAGGAATGTAGGCATCGTCGACGGGCAGATTGAAAGAATCCCCCTCGACTGGACGTCGGTCTAGTCAAACCGCGGCTGAGAAAAGAAGCAAGCAGTGCGATGATCTGGCTACCGCGAAGGAGACCCCTTCAGTCTTGCTTGACTACATCCCGCCTTTGGTTGGCCCGGTTAGTCGTGACAATGTCCCGCATGATTTCGAGTACACAATGATCACACCATACCTCCCAAAGGGGATATGCATAGTCAGACCTTAGTTGGGACTAATCCCAACTCTCAAAATCAGTGACTTCAACCTCAGAGATCAGAAGAGATATGTGATGTTCACACTACATAGGCACCTAATGAAGACAACTAGGAATAAGCCCAAGATAGTTCCCCAGTCATGGATTAAGGAGATCATGAGATCGATGATCTTGAACGTGATGAAGATCCCCCACTTCGACCGACATTAGGAGTTTAACGGGTGCATTAAAGTCCTCCTATCGTTCTACCATGGAGGTTATCTCTAGTTAGATAGGTGTGTGACTGTGGATCCAACATTGATCCACCTGATCACTAGATTGAGCATGCAAGGACCAGACCCTCAACAGTTCTACCCATGGAAGGTTGTAGATCGCTCCATGGCACAACATATAAAGGAAGCTTATGGTGATGTGGAGAAGGGGAAGAGAGGCTACAAGGCAACCTCTATATAGGATGGCCCAGTGCACCTAGATTTTCATCTGGCCACTAGCAAGCTCATTAGAAAGAACTGACCGAAACAAGTCACAGGGTTCGTAGTCGACCTCATATGGAAGTGTGTCGAAGGAATGCAGATGAACTGGGTGAGATACCTCATCAACAAGCTGGAAAAAGACTGTCGTGAAGCACATGACCAAGGCTACGAATTTCATTTCAGTTGGTTGTTGATTTTAATCGCATTTGTCTCTTGGAAAATGCCAGAAGGAGAAGTGTTCCCAAAAGTTGAGCCATCAAAACCATTGGCCATGAGGTTCACCACATTGTGGTATACGAATGATATGGTGAAGAAGTGGCAGTCAAATGTTGTCTTCCATACCTACTACATATAGTTGATACACACCATCGAATCATTTCCATGGATGACCCCAAATACCTTGCATCAATATAGGATGATAGCGAAGTTCCGCGTAGACTGACACTTCATCTACATCACTGCACACAGGGACGAAAGTGAGGAGGAGCTACAATCCTACTATAAATTGACTGATGAAGATATGGAGGAGATGACCAAGGAATGGACAACTTAATTCCTTGTACCGGTCGAAGATGAAAAACTCTCCGACCTTGACATCATTGGAATTCCTTTGGTCACCCGGAATGAGTATGATGGATAGATAAATACAAAGAAAAATAAGAAAAAGGAGGAAGTGCAGGACATAGAAACTGATGAAGAGGACAACGCATCGGATAAAAGTAGGCTCGATTCACCCGAGAGAGGAGGAGGAGATGGAGTGAATCAAGAGGAAGGAGGGGAAGAAGGAGACAAGAAAGAAAAAGGCAAATTGACACCGCCAAAGGATCCCATCACCACAACAGAAGCATCGCATAAGAGGAAGGTTTCCCTGGAGAAACCTTCAGAAAGAAAGAAGGATCGTGCCAATAAGCCTCATTCAAAGAATATACTCGTAGTGGATGATGTTGATATCATCATAGCAGCTGTAGAGGACGCCTCAGAAGACATCTTTCATAGACATGGAGCAAAGAATGGGTTGATGTATGACCGAATAGAGAAGGAGCTCAGAGACATACAACAAGCTATCCAGTTGAGTCGTACAGTGCCTACTACACCTTCTTCATCAGAAAGTGCATAATTGGGGGATGAACCCACCCAATTGCGAAGGTTAGAAGATGTGATAGAGGCTTGCCTTCATCAAGCCCAAGAAGAAAAGGAATAGGATACATAATCCATGAAGCAAGAAAAGGAGGAATCCTTAGAGAAACTTTGAGTTGCGCAACAGAAGAAAAGTGAAATTCGGGTGATGTTTGAGGAGAACAAAGAAAAGATGCAGGAAGAAAAATACCAGCTACTTGCAAAGTAGACTGTGGTCAAGGAGGCAGTGACTAGGGCACTCTACTTTGTGTCGGGCTTGGCATAGGAGGAATCGAAGTTAACTAAGGTGCAAATGGGGATGCTCGCTAGGGCCATTCAACAGCTTCAAGCATGGATTATAGAGTTAGAAATCCAAGCAGTACCTTGCACCTCACAAGAAGTGCGGGATCATAGGGAAGAAAATTCGAGAGTAGTAGAAAGAATCAAGGCGTTGGCCTCGAAGTGTAAATAATTAAGTGATCGAAGTGCGCAGACCTATGATCGTCTTACAGAAGATCCAAAGCTGAGGAAATTGGAAGCACATCTCCAGGAGGCGAAGCAACTAGCATCTAACAGGCGCCCATAGTGCAAGCAAAGATGAAGCTTCTTACTACAGTTGAGAAGATGAAGAGGTCGCAGGAGCAGCGCGTAGTCTAGCACCAGGTTTCTTCCATCCAAAGCAAAGTTATGGAGGTGACACAGAGACTCCAGCCAGTGGAGGACGAAGCCTACACAATTTTTGAAGAGATCGAGGGACAAGGCTCACAGTTGGAACATGTTGTTGCAACAGTGGAATAGCACCTAGAAGGGCTTTTCACTGAGCAAGTAATTCAGGAGTTCGCCAAGCAGGAGGCTCTGGCGAAGCAGCAAGTCAAGGCAGCTCAAGCTAAGCTCGAGGCCTTCGAAGCAGTGTTGCCCATATCTGAGTGACTCAGGACGAGTCACATGTGAGTGTTGGGGGCCTGTTGGCCTTTGACCAAGTTTTTAGGAAACATTAGTCATGTTTGACCATTTTTGGGACTTCAATAAGATGGTCGAACATGGAGCGCCCATGTAGAGCAGAGGTCGTGGGATCTTGCCCATTTTGTGGGATTTTTGGGATTTTAGGGTTTATGTAACGGGTATGGGATGTCGGCCCATGGTTTTATCCATGCTTAGACCTTTTTGTAATGTATAAATAAGTAGCTAGGCGATGTAAGTAATAGATTTCATGTGCTTAGTGCATGACTAGAGTATTATAAGACTTGCAGAGCTAAGTGCAAGTGATTGTAAGAGATTTTGTACACAGACTGTGTAAGGCTTTTTTCCCTCACCTAATTCAGGGAAGGAGGATCTAGTGAGGTGTGCGTGGATCTCCTGTCCTTTGTGGAGTTGGCGCTATGGATTTGTGCATAGGATAAGAGGAATGTAAGAAGCCTGAAGACAAATAAAGAAGAAGAAGAAGAAGTTGGTGGACGTAGCCCCACACTGGGGTGAACCACGTATATCCTATGTCGATGTGCTTTGTGCAAAGTTGTTCATGTTATTTATGTATCTATTTTCTTAGTGCATTGTTCTTTATGTATGATATATAGATCTATGAATTCTTAGTTCTTTATGATGTGAATGAATGTTAGGTCTGAGATTATGCTATGTGTTAAGAGGTTTTAAGGGTTAGATATTGGTTGTTTCTGTGCTAATCTATAATAAGGGTTAATCTGCGATGTGAATAAGAATCATAACTTAATGTATGATGTTGGCTAAGTGATCTATTAATTGTTGTAATTACAGATCTGTGTCCCAGCTAGGTTGTAGACACCTGAGTCCTACAATCCCCCCCCCTTCCTCTACCTCGGGTGAGACTTCATCTGCTTCGCAGGTATTTCCAAAAGGGCCAGTAGTTAGGGTTTTCCTGGTGCATTGTTGAAGCGTTGAACCCTGGGTATGCCCCTGTGCCAACACTTGCGCAATAAAATCTTAGTTAAACCAATATAATTGAATAATTTTTTATTTTTTTTGTATATCTGGTTCTAGCGTAACCAAGATCAGGAATATAATATTTAAAATATTCCTCCAGCTTCTCCTTTGTAAGTTGTTGTCTCTTCCTTCGAACTTCTATGTCCATTTTGTTAAAATCCCTCTTAGTATCCTCAAAAAACTGATGTTGGAAGTCAGAGGAAACTCTCATGACCTCTAGCTAAGCTCTAGTAAGGAACCAAGGGGTCTTAAAGGGAGGGGAGATATTAGGTGCCAAGGGAG
Source organism: Picea engelmannii (assembly GCA_009831015.1). Taxonomy (NCBI): domain Eukaryota; kingdom Viridiplantae; phylum Streptophyta; class Pinopsida; order Pinales; family Pinaceae; genus Picea; species Picea engelmannii. The sequence goes on from ML776635.1 coordinate 1,185,325, forward strand.
TGCCTTTGCGAGAACTCCTTCTATTGTATTCATAACTAGCAGTAATCCCAATGGGTTTCATGATTGCAAGTAGACTAAGAATAGAAGAAGAGGAGACAATATCAGTGGAGAGGAAGCTCATGAGTATCACCACCCATAGTAAAGACAAAACAAAAAAAACACACTAGAACCATGCAAAGAGGAAGGACCTACAAGCGAGAGAGACCCAAATTTCAAATACCAGACGAGCTTTTAAAAACTAGGAGATGGTCTAGCCTTATTCCCTTAACCAACAGTAGAATTCTTTATGAGAGTAACCCTACCCAAACTAGCAAAGACTAGGTAATCCGAATTGAAAAACATCGTAGGTTCATAAAGGGATAAGAATGTGAGCTAATGGGGGACAAGAAACTGTTAATGATGAAGTATAGAATAAAACAAAAGACCATTTTGATGAAACTGGAAAAAATGAGGGACCAAGGTTCGAGACATAGAAACAACAAGGTTTTCTTCCCAAAATCCACCCTTATCGCCCAAGAAGCTTAAATGTTTCATGGACCCATCTTTGGAAAAAAAAAAAAACATAACACAACTAGAAAAAAAAACAACCTTAAAAACATGGAGAAATGTACTAACCAGGAGAGATGAAAACTTTCCACGAATTGTGCATTGCAAGATCAATTCCCCCGATCTAGGAGCTAACTGAAGATCTAATCTCCATTTCATGGTCTCTGAGACCAGGGCCACCACTAGCTATAAGACTCCCATCACCACCTCATTCCATGATTATGAGCTAGTTCATTACCCCTCTCTCATCATTCCTACAACTACCATCCAAATTACCCATTCCACCCATTAAAATCTTTGTACTAGACCATTACATTAAACAAAAAATGAAAGGAATAGAAAGTGTGATTGACCAGAGCATCTTCTAGCCATGTGGGTATCCTTGGAGGTCATATCTTTTATGCTTTATACCCCATTCGAGGAGAAGAACCAAGTGAACATTGCTTCCTATTCAAAATATCAGTAAAATTTTTCCTATTATTGTTGTTTCAACACATTAGATCTCTTTTATTTTCTTTCCATAGTTACATTATTGTCTAGTCTTCCCACTATCTCTATGCATGAAGAGTTCCAATGCAATTTATCTTGTTCTGAATCCTAATAATGATTTGGCAACATTGGAAACACTATCCTCCATTCCATGACTCTCACCAATGCAATGTTCTCAATATCATCATGGAATTCCCTATACATTTCCTTTTCATCATCATGTCAATGGAAAGAATGGAGAAATTGCAATTCCCTCTTTTCTTGAAAATGGTATAGAAAGAATGAATGATAGATGAAAATATAGGATAAAACTTATTTATTTTCCTTTTATTTTTCAAATCAAGGGATAAAGAACTCTTCTTAAAAGGGAATTATTTTTCATAGTTTTTGGATATGATTATGTTGTGAATTCTATTAAGATTAATATGAATGATAGTTTTATTTATTTATTTATTGTCTATGAATAAGGTTAAAATCAAAATTCAAGAAATGAGATAATTTATTTATAGAATTTTTAGTTTCCTAAATTTTAATAAGAATAATAGAAAATAAAAAGATTTAAATACTTTCTATTAAATTTATATTTTTTTTGTAGATTTTCACTAATTCAATGATTTAAGGTGTGGGTTTAGTTTGCTAGGCTACCCAAGTTCAACCTCTAGTGAGGAAGAGACACCCAAAAATCCAACCCATGTTAAAGGTTGGTGAGACCCAAACAAAATAGTAACCTTTTATTTATAATTAAAAAATATTTTACATTTTACAAATATACAATAAATACACAAAAAAAAATCATTGCATTAAATTTCAAAAGGGAATCTTGTGTACATCTTTAAAAAAGGAATATTGATATTACATATTTATGTACATTTAATTTTATCCCATTAAAAAAATTATGAGTGATACACAACTAAAACTATCAATTCTAAAAAAAAAAACAAGTTGCAACTATCCATTCTCAAAAAAAAAGTTGTGAAGTTAAAATGATGAAAATTACATGTTACACCTCTCAACCTCACTTCAAGGTTCTCGAAATGACTTTTTGGAGGTCAATATTTTTCTCCATATGATTCATTTTGATGATGGACACACTACCAATGACATCACCCTCCCTATGACATTTAACAACCTCTTTTAGTTGTCGTTCCGGGAAGAAACTCTTATTTTGACACACTATGTTCTAAACGTCTAAGAACCAACCAAACGTCTAAGAATCATCCCAACTACTCCATGATAACAAGAAACCAAAAGGATTCCTGGTACCAAAAGGCTTCCTCACTCTCAAACCACAATAATAATCTCAACCCAAATAATAATGAGGAATACATGTGGTAAGACTAAGGAGATATTCTTATGCTAAGACTAAAGACTAAAATCTCTATCATTCCTCCTGAAAATAGAAGCTGGCCTACAATTCTTTTAGGAGAGAGAGAAAACAATGTTTCATTTGATACCAAGAAATTCAACGATTTTGATGTGAAATCTAACCATGTTGGGCAACAAGGTAGGAAGTGTTGGATCCTTGATAAGTGTGGTGAGTCTTCGTCATGAAAATTTGATTGTAATAAGTGGAAGTTGAACAAAAAATACATTAGGAAAGTGAAGGGAAGCTTCACATGATATTTGATGTCAAATAGTTCCATAAACTAGTGAAATGAGGCTACCAAATATGAACTTCCAAGCAAGGGAGGAAATATGTAATAAGTGAGAAAATTTGAAGTGTGTAGATTGTCCTATGGAGGTGATGTCTCTAGACATTTAAGGCCAATGAGTGAGAAAAGAAAATGCTTAGAAATTTAAGGCCAATGAGTGAGAAAAGAAAATGATTAGAAATTTAAGGCCAATGAGTGAGAAAAGAAAATGTTGAATGAGGAGATGTACAAGAGTCCTTTGTTGAATAAACTGACTGTTGCAAATCTAGAAAATGATGTGGATACGACTGCCATATAAAATTTAGATCTAATTCTTTTGAGGAGTAGCTTGTTGTGGTAGTTCCAATGTACTGTGAATAAGATGTTTGAGGTTATCTTTATACTATATGTAAGTGTTGTTGAATGCATCATATTGGATCTTTCAAGTATATTGATACCACAACAATTTATAATGGTCACATCACAAGTGACTCTATCAACAAATTTAGGACCAAAAGAAAATAACACAGTGCATTTGTGTCTGATATGTGTATATGAACCATTATCCTTCCATCCAAGTGCATAAGGATGAGGATGAGAGTCCATTGGAAAGTGCAACTTATTGGCAATGGATTTAACAATCAAATTTTATTGTGAGCCATTGTCGATGATACAAGCAGTGGAGAAATCATGGGAGAGATGAACATGTGTGATGAATAAACTATATTGGGAACTCTTCAGAGTGGAGTGCTACATAAAAAAGATAATGTCTTCACTAGAAACCTCAATGGGAGCATCAATGTATTCCTCAATTAGAGACTATAATTAATTGTATCCTTCTTTCTTACAATATTGGCAAAACTTGGTAGAATAAAAAGAAGAAAAGCATGAGGATCGTGTAGAAATAGGAGGCGTGGGCTTTATAGTTGTAGATATAGAAGCATGTTGCTGAAATCTATGTTGATCTAAGAATTTATATTCAGTCAATTGTGTTTGATTGTATGCAAAAACAATGGAGGTAATCTCCATGTACTTCAGCTCGCGATACAAATGTTCTTGCAAACCACTTTTAATTTTAAGAAAAAACTTTTTAAATGGATCAAAAATGTCAAGAGTGATTCATAACCGATTGAATAGTTGGATGTATTGTTTCACTGACATGTTGAAACCTTGATGCAGGAAAATCCACTTAATGTTCATATCATGTTTGTATTTGGATGGATAAAATGCAACACTAAGGGCCTCCATAAGCCCCATCCAAGTGGTAGCTAGATTTTAATTCACTGCAAAGTCTCCAACCAAAAGTTTGGCAAGTCTTGTGAAATTAAATTTGGCCAATGAAACCTTATCATCATCTGGAAACAATTTATTGTCAAACCAAGCTTCTATGTCAAGAATCCAATTGTTAAACACTTTTGAATCACGAGATCTATCATAGAAAGGAACCTTACATTTTGTGCACTAGGGAGGTGGTTTGCTAACAGAAATATCCTAACAAGGCAATGCCATTTTCCAATTCTACCACCCTTTTAGAAAGATTCAAATTTTATATGTAACCATACTCTTTGATTAGAAGGAAATTACTCAAGCCACACCAATCCTTAAAACTTGATTTTTAGGAATATATATAGTTTATATCTTCACATACTAAGTATTTTATGCACCAATCCTTAAAACTTGATTTTTGGGAATATATATATATATATATATATATATATATATATATATTATATGTCCACATACCAAGTATTTTATGAATATTTTATGAAAAGAAGGAATGTGATTCAAATCCTTTCGTTATTAAAAAAAGTCTCTATCAAAAGAGCTTATTGACATATTAATGAAAGGGAAATTAGCCACACATAAACCCACCTCTTCGATATTAATCCAGCCACAGGCACCCTTACGAAAACCCTTGTCAATAGGGCAATCCTGTGGAGATGGTGTCAAAACAGGTGTGAAAAGAAAATGACCCTCATACAGTTTTGATCCACATGAGATGTTGGATTGTTCATGGGAAAGGGAACTTTGGAGGAATACCAATCTGTAAGCCATTCCAACCAATATGAATAGATATGAAGAGCAATGGCGCCGCTACCAATAAGGACACAGAGGAAAATAGTGGAAGGCAAGATCACAAGCTAGTACATTGGATAGTAAAACGTGTTTGTAGAGATTTATCCAAAATTTGATGAGAAATTGTTAAATTTGTAGTTTTAAGTGATTATTTATGTATAATCATAATCAATGTCCATGGGTTTTTGAACATGCTAAATCTATTCTTAGATTCAAAAATAGATTTTGAACAACAACAACAAAAAAAATGATTAGTTAATATAAATTTATATCCCACTAAAAACTCATTTCCTAAAACAACTAAACAACACCAGTTTCTATTATGTGTTACCACAGATTTATAGATTATTATATTCTATTGTATTTATTTATATATTTGCAGTGTTGTTTGTTAGTTTTTGTCTTTTGTTTGTTATGCAAATTTTGTCTCAAGTGACATTAATATATAAATAAAATAAAACATTGAACACTCAACAACCACATTTACTGATAAAATCAGTTAATATATAAATAAAATAAAATGTTGAACCAACAACAACCACTTTTACTATGAATAAAATCAAAACGTTGAACATCCAACAACCACATTTACTATGAATCAAATCAATCTCTATTTACAGTGTGGTTTGTTAGTTTTTGTCTTTATATATATATATATATATATTACGGTATATTTTATTTTGATATTACAGTATATATAATTATATCCCATTAATAAAAAGTTTGAAGTGCTCCACAACTAAAACTATCCATTCTAAAAAAACAAGTTGCAGAGTTAAAATGATGAAAATTACATCTTACACCTCTCCACCTCACTTCAAGGTTCTCGACATGACTTTTTTGCCATATGATCCATTATGGTTACGGACACACTACCAATGACATCACCCTCCCTGAGAAATCTAACAACCTGTTTTACTTATCGTTCTGTGCAGGAACTCTTATTTTGACACGCTATGTTCTAAACGTCTAAGAACCAACCAACAGGTTTCCCTGATTCGTCTCCGCGTCAATGGAAATACCACACAGAGCCATATAAACAAGTTTATATGATTCTACTATAAACTTTGTTATTCTATTGTACTTATTTGCGTTGTTATTTGTCAAAAGTTTCTGTCTCATCTGACATCAATGCTTTAAGAACTTACCAGTCATTTCAAATGAACAAAACGAGAAACACGATACAGATATAATCAATAAAGTTTAAGACTTGTTGTTATGTAAATAACTACAATAACATATTTTATATTTACATAAATCTAATATTGATGCATGAAATGGAAAGCATAGAGAACACAAACTTTTAATTATACCCAGTTCTATAGCCCTGTGAATATTTTCTCTTACAATGAAGGCCTTCAAAGAAATAAAAAATGTTGCTCATGTTATTTGCAGTGACGTTCTTTGAAAAACTGTAAATGTTATCAATTTTCAGTGAAAGCTTTTATGTTAACAATAATGGCTTTCAATGCTCATCATGGTATTCCTTTTAGACACTAAAATTATTGTAGTTGTATCTTATGACTAAACCAGCTTAGGTCATAATAGGGTCCCAAACCCAAAATGCATTATCCGTCTATACTACATGCCAGGACTACGATGAAGTATCCAGGACTGTACTACCCAGAAGTATCCATGACCAAGAACATAAAGGGTAACACCTCAACACCTCATTTTTTATTTTTTTTAGCCCAGAAGTATCCATGTCCAAGAACAAAAAGGTTAAAAACCTTCTTTCAAACTTTTATTTTTTAATTAATTAATTAATTTAAGCTTTTGTCCCAAAACGAAAACCCCATGATGTTGCAAATCAAGATTCTTACCTTTATCTTTCAAAGAAGTTGACCCGGATTTAACCATTCAAGAGCATAGTTCAACACCAAATTGTGAATTAACAAACCTCTAAGTTGAATTTTATTAAGCTATAATTTATCTTAAATAAATTTAACTCAATAAATTTTAGAAAGAAATGCTCACTAAATCCTTAGAACTAACAACAAATCATAATAATATAGATAGTTGGAGAAATAATCCCAACTACTCCATGGGAATAAGAAACCAAAAGGCTTCCTCACTCTCAAAACATAATAATAATCTCCTACCCAAATAACTCTCAAAACATAATAATAATCTCCTAACCAAATGATAGTGAGAAATACATATGTAAGACTAACTAGATATTCTTATGCTAAGATTAGGGATTAGAATCCATGTCACTCCTCATGACAACAAAATCTTTGGCCTACAATTATTTTAGGAGAGATGGAAAATGATGTTGCATTTGATACCAAGAAATCCAAAGAGTTTCACAAGGTAGGAAGTGTTGGATCCATAATTAATTTGGTGACTCTGCCTCATGAAAATGTGATAGATGTAATAAGTGGAAGTTGAACAACTAGAACAATATATGTCGAATGATTGGTCAAGATATCAGTGTCCATTGTTGATTATTGATATGTGTTGACAATATAGTGGATACTCAATTGAATGGAATGAAAAATATTAGCAACCTAAAGGGAAGCTTCACATGATGATTGATGTTGAACATGGTGACAAACTGGTGAAACGAGGCCACCAAATCTGAACTCCAAGCAATAAAAGAAATATATAAATGGTGAGAAACTTTGAAGTTTTTATAATTTCTTCTAGAGTTGGTGTGTCGAGGCATATAAGGATGATTCGTGAGAAAATAAAATGCTAAAGGAGGAGGTGTATAAGAGTCATTTGTTGAATAAATTCAATGTTGCAAATCTAGATAATGATGTGGATATGGTTGCGAGATAAAAGTTAGAGAGTTCTTTTGAGGAGCAATGTGTTGTGGTAGTTCAAATGCGCTGTGAAGAAAATATTTGGTGTTATCTTTATGCAGCAGGTAAGTATTTTTGAATGCATCATATTGGACTTTCCAAGCATATAGAAAAAGTCGGCCAAGAAACAAATCAAAACAATCCATAGTGGTCACATCACAAGTGACTTTATCCACAAATTTAAGACCAAAAGAAAATAACATAGTGCATGTAATACCCATGTTTCCCCCAGTTTGTAAACATAACTATAACTTGCCAAAAGACTATGGCGGACTAAATATGTGTGAATGTTTGATTTGATGAACCCTTGTATAAAAGGGTCAATGTATGAATTTTTGTTATTAATACAATTTGAATATGTGTTGCACAACTATTGAAAGGGGGAAAGTTTGCCAAGATAGACCATGGATTCTATGAAAGAGATGGTGAAGGGAAACCAAGAATGGTTGATATGACCCTCACCAGGCCAGTACCTACTGGGTGTAATTGCTCAACATTCCTCTGACCTAGAAAGGAATTACCAGTCAGAATGGTAGTTGGGAGGCCATCCTCAAGAGTTAATGGGGGGATAGGGAAGGGTACCCATCTGTAAGGCTTCCAGAACTAACCATGAATTAGGATTCAGACCCACACAACCTTGTTGGGGAAGGTAAAAAATGAGGTAATTTGAGGACAGAGACAAGGCTACGAGGGGATCAGAGTAGAGAAAACACTCTCTCGAAAAGAGAAGGGAAGCATACTATGACTCGACAGTTGAAAGAAAAAAAATGAGCAGCAAGCTCGTTTTGGATAAAAGAAGCCATGTATAGGGTTTGTCTACAAGCTGATAAATGGGGCTGACAAGTGACTGAGAAAATACTCGTGCATACCTCCTTGCTTGGAGTAGAGAAAACCAGACACCCATTTCCCGTGGGAGGAGTAGAGTAGCCTTCGTCCCTGATTGTTGTGGAGAAAATAGAAATAATCTCTCTTAGAGCATCATGGTCTAGCTCGAGGGTGGCCAGTGGTAAATCTGTTAGGAGTGATTGTGCCTATGGTTGGGAGGAAACAAGCACATCTTTCAGCAGTTGCTTCACATTTTCCAGTTCTGATAAGTATTTTCATACTATGTGTATTATATGGGATGTGATGATGAAATGTTTGTGTTTATGATTTAGTGTTGCGGTATTTGAACAGTTATTAGATAGTCTCTTTTGCTTATGTAAACTTATATACTTCATGGATTTCAATTTATCTCATTTTTGCTACTAGATAGTTATGAGATGTGAATCCGTAGGAGATATGGGGTGGGATTGATTGAAAATGTCTAAGTCTCGCCAACCCTTTTAAGTTTAGCTTAGCAGGAATTTCAAGTTCGATTATGTGGGAGAAGGGAATTTTCCTTTAGACTATTCATCCATCTGATCGAAGGATTGTGACCATGCCCTTAAACCCTTCTCTTCAAAAAGGATATGCTCTTAGACCATAATATTTCCCAAGAGAACCATGTGACCAGGGCCTAGGAACCCTGGGCTAGTTCGAAAGGAGATAACTTTTTCATCTTTGGGAGTTTGGGGCTTGTGACTCTATTACCCTCGAAAGTAGCAAAAGGCTGAAGTCACAAATTGATGAGGGCCATCGATCTGAAGATCCAGTGTGGACCTCTTTCAGTCCTTATATTGAATGTAGGAATGGGAGCGTTAAGCACTTTGACAAAGTGCTACTTCGGGAGATTAGGAGTGGTATAGCGTCAAAAATCCCAAATGTCGGAGTCGCGGAGTAAATCTGTATCATTGAAAGGGGAGGGATATGTGTCCACAGATCAACGATTCTCTGAGAGTCTGGGAATTCAGAGACACAAAGACGCATGAGTTTCCCCGAAGCTCTGCAAGACGGAGTAAATACTGGTCATAGATGCTAGGTACATGTGGCGATAGATCTGGCATGATATGGAGGGAACACTGAGAGATACTCATTGAACTCCCAAATGTCGAACTGCCAATGTAACTAGGACCGTTGGATGAATGGGTACGTGAAAAGCGATCCCGTGGTCCAGAGACCTTGTACTTCAGGGGAATTTTTCCAAGGGTTTTCAAGGTATGAAAACCGCCAAAGATGTGAACACTGAAATAAATCTCAGACATTGATAGGAAGAGGATGTGTGGTACTAGATCCGAGACTCTGGAGACTTAGCTCTTTGGGGGATTTACGTCGAGAGGATTCGGTAAGTGTCGAACTCCCAAATGTCGAACTCCCAAAGTAAGGAGGACCATGGATCTATGGATCCACATGGTTGAATCCCAACCATATGATGGGCATTGACATGGCTCACTGACATCATCCTCGGTGACATGGACCCGCAACCAAGGTACGATGTGTCATCTAGATTTGGATTGACGCTAAACGTTGATCACTGAAGGGTTATGTCCACGTGGTCATATTTCGGGACTTCGTGGATTACGAAAAAGGAGAGTTATGTGCCGGATGTCGAGCCCCTTTTTAACCGTAGGATCTTAGTGAAGGACGTGGACCATTGAATTCCTTCATTGTTCGGCGATATGGGAAATTTGACAATACTGTTGGAACTCCAGAAGCTGACCCCACTAGCCAAGTTTAGGCACATAATGGTATATGTAAACTACAGAGAATAAAAATAAGATGTTTTCATTAGTAAGGAAATACAAAAATTTGATGCTCTATCCCTAGAAAGGGTATTTAGGGATTGGGTGTGTTACAAATTGGTATCATAGCATGGAAACAACACTTGGCCTACTTGGGATCATGCACGAGTCACATAAAAATATTATTAGAGAACTTATGGGGTAACTCCCTACCTTACCCCCCTCTATAAGAGACATGTCTGAACCTCTATTGAAGAGAGGAATGAAACCTTCTACTGTTGATGGATTTTTTGGAAGTCTGCACTATAGGTTGTTAATGTTTCCAAATAAAAAACGGACTTCACCTTGCAATGATATGTGTTATTCATGAATTGGTATATTAGTAACTAACATAAAATGTTTTATCAACACTCAAGAAGTCAGTGAACAAGAGGAGAACTACAACATAAAGGATGGTGACACATCAAGAGTTGGGGGAGAGCTCCCACAATACAGAGGAAGAATCTGATGAAAGGAGGGTGGTGGAAACCCCTCCAAATTTGCTTGAAACTGTAAGAAGCCTCATGGAATAATTACAAAGTTATAAGGCTTACAATGAAAGGTTGATCAAGGAGCAGGAAAAGAAGACAGAATTTAATGCAGTCTTATTCCAAAGTCTATCAGATATACAAAGGAAACTGCAACATGGTCTAGTTTCCAATCATGTGAAAAAGAATCATACTAAGAAAAATCCAAGTCCAACTGCGATATAGAAGCGTGGTCCTAAAAGTGGTCACAACCAGAGGATCACCTCAAAGAAGGCCCAACATGGAGCCAAGAGACATTAAATGGAAGATTCCTCTGGTGAGGACACTGACAACTCCAAGGAATCTTCTAGTGGAAAAACTAGTTCCCATTGTCATACAAGAGGAAAGAAGAGGAAACATTCTGAGAGTCGTGACCTTGAAGAATTTAAGAAATCCAAACCACCCACCTTCAATGGAGAGATTAAGAAGGGGGAAGAATCAAAAGTTTGGCTACTCATCTTGAAGAAGTACTTCAGATTCCATGACTACTCTGAAAACTTAAAGGCTTGGATAGCCATTTTCAACCTGAATGGGAAAGCTTCCATTCGGTGGGAAGACCTTAGGAATGTGAAAGGAGTCCATGACAAAGACTTGTCATGGAAAAAAATTGAGAAATACTTCAATAAGAAGTACATGTCAGAAAAGTACTTTGATGGGAAGACCAAGGAGTTCTATGAACTCAAGGTGAGACAACTCAACATAGATGAGTATATCGACAAATTTCTTGAGTTGATGAGGTATGTGCCCTAAATAAAGGATGAAAAGGTAAAGATGCAATGATTTATTAGTGGCTTACCTCAGTCATATCGAGACATAATTGAGTTTGATGTTCGAAAACCAAGGTATTGTTATGAGCAATTCAAGAGTGATATAGAACCCCATGAAGATTGGTAGAAGAAAAACAATTTGGGATTCAAGAATAGGGGGTTTAAACCCTCAAAATTTAAGAACCCTGGTAAGAGCTCTAGGATGAGTCTTCCTTCCAGAAGTGTGTATCAGCAAAATTTTCCATCCCATAGTGGAAATAAACCATTCATAGAAACTCCAAATAAGATTGATAACACAAAGAGAGAACCCTTGAAATGTTGGAGTTGTGGAGAGGATCATCTGTTTAGGGTTTGTCTACATAGACAATAGAACCATGGGAGGGTATACAACATCCAAGAGGCTACCACAGTCACTGATGTGGCTAGGATCCTACAACAAATTTATTCATCCTTGGATAATATACAAGATGACCACCAAGCTTCAGTGGTGGAGATGGAAGGCATGATTTCCAACCATCCTGTTTCAATTTTAATTGACCCTGGTTTTAATTTGAGTTATGCTACCCCTTAAGCTATTGAGAAAGGTAAATTGCAACAAGTTAAACATGTTAAATCATGGTTGGTACAACTAGCCACTGGAACCAAAAGAAAAGTAACAGAGGTCATACCAGCATGCCAATTTTTCATGAGTACATTTCCCACCCAAGAAAACCTAAACATACTTCCTCTAGGATCTTATGACCTGCTGATTGGCATGGACTGGTTGGCTACCCAAAAAACCAAGTTGAACTGTTACAGTAAAACACTGGTGTGTAAAATGAAGAAGGAAGAAGGGTAACCTACAAGGGATTCAAAATTCTATCTCAGTGAGACAAATATTATCCCTCCAAGTGAAGAAGTATTGCAAAAATGAATGTCCCTTGTATGCAATACAAGTACAATTTTTTTTTAATAATGACAGACACAACCTAGAGAACCATCCCATATTAAGAGAATATAAAGATGTATTCCCAGAAGAGGTGTCAGGTCTACCTCCAAGAAGGGATATTGACTTTTCCATAGAACTTGTACGAGGAGCAGTGCCAATGTCTAGAACACCCTATAGAATGAGTACACCAGAGCTACATGAGCTCAAACTATAGTTGAAGGAGAAGTGGGACAAAGGCTATATTCGGCCTAGTGTATCTCCATGGGGAGCACCATCATTTTTTGTGAAAAAGAAAGATGGCACACTCAGACTATGCATAGATTATAGACAACTCAATAAGATGACCATCAAGAATAAGTTTCCCTTGTCAAGGATTGATGACTTGTTTGACCAATTAAGGGGTGCTACCATCTTCTCCAAGATTGACTTGAGGTCTGGATACCATTAGGTTTGAATTAAATATGAATACATCCACAAGACATCCTTTAGGACAAGATATGGTCACTATGAATTTTTGGTGGTGCCATTTGGGCTTACCAATGCACCAACCACTTTTATGTTCTTGATGAATAACGTATGCAGAAATTTCTTGGATAGGTTTGTGTTGGTTTTCATTGATGATATCCTAATCTATTCCAAGAATAAGGAAGAGCATGAAGAACATCTCAATCTAGTACTCCAAGTACTAAGAGAACATCATCTATATGCTAAGCATAGTAAGTGTGACATTTCCAAAAACATGTCCATTACTTAAGCCATGTTATTTTTGAGGAAGGAGTGGTAGTTGATACCGACAAGATTAAAGCCATCATGAATTGGCCTACTCCAAGGGATGTATCTGATATCATATCCTTTATGGGCTTGGAAGGATACTATAGGAGGTTCATAAAAGGATTCTCCAAGATTGGTTTCCCAATCACTTCCCTTCAGAAAAAGGGGGTTAAATTCATTTGGGCATCGGAATGTGAAGAAATATTTCAATACTTGAAATACCTTCTAACCAATGTGCCTATACTGAAGATTGAAAATCCAAACAAAGACTTCCTTGTGTGTACATATGCTTGCAAGGAAGGGCTCGGAGGATTCCTTATGCAATAAGGACATGTTATTTTCTACGAATCCAGAAAATTGAATAAGCATGAATTTGATTATGTGACCCACGATATGGAATTGGATGCCATAGTGCATGCTTTAAGATGTGGAGGCATTACCACTTAGGTAGGATATTTGTACTTATCACAGACCATAGTGGATTGAGGTATTTGTTTGACCAACCAAAACTCATGTGAGATAAGCTAGGTGGATGGCTCTCCTTAGTGAGTTTTATTTTGAAATCAAACATATCAAAGGAAAGGAGAATAGGGTGGTTGATGCCCTTAGTATAAGTATGAAAGTAGTTCACTTGGAAGCTGTAAGCGCCAGTGAATCAGACATCAAAGAGAGGTTCAAAATTGTACACGAAACAGATGCATTTTTTAATACTGAGACATCATACCTAAAGAAAGATCCCACAAGGATGAAGTATGAAGGTTGTCAGATGCTTAATGATGACCTGTTGACTTACAAGGGCAGATTGTACATTCCAAATTGTGACGACTTGAAGAGGTTCGTAATGGATGAACTACACAAGAGACCATATATTGGTCATCCTGGTTATCAGAAAATGATCACGGCCACTAGGAAACTATTTTATTGGCCCAGATTGAAAAAGGACATAGATGATTACTTACATAAGTGTCGAGTGTTGGAAAATCAAGGCAAAGCACCAACACCCAAAAGGACTATTGCATCCCCTACCAATTCCCAAACGGAAATGGGAAACAAACTCAATGGACTTTATCATAGGATTACCAAGATCAACCAAACAAAATGATGCCATCATGGTAGTTGTGGAAAAACTGAGCAAAGTTGCTCACTTCATACCTTTCAAGTCAATTTGCAAGGCAATAGATATTTCTAACATCTTCATGAGAGAGATACTCAGACTGCATGGCATGCCTAAGGAAATTATATTCGACAGAGATATAAAGTTGACTTCAAACTTATGGAAATCTCTGTTTGTTGGTTTTGAAACAAAATTACTCTTTAGTACAGCCTATCACCCTCAAACTGATGGGAAGATAAAGAGGGTAAGCCAAGTATTAGAAGACAAGTTGAGGATGCATGTGATGCATCAACCTAAGAAATGGGAGGATTACCTACCACTGGTATAATTTTCTTACAACAATGGCTATCAATAGTCATTAAAAATGAGTCCTTTTGAAGCCCTCTATGGATGCAATGAAAGATTCCAATAAACTAGAAAAACCCGGTAGATAGAGTTACAATTAGGTCAGATATGCTAAAGGAAATGGAATAACAAAAGATTTAGATTAGGAAAAATCTGAAGATATCCCAGTATAGAAAAAAGAAATATGCCGACCTAAAAAGGACTCCTAGAGAGTTCAAAGAAGGGGATCATGTGTATCTCCAAGTTAGACCCAGGAGAAGCTCCTTGTAGGTGGGAGCTTGTGCTAAGATGGCACCTTGGTATTGTGGACCCTTTGTTGGAAGATTGATTGTTGTCATTGATATCAACCCTAGTCATGGGTTTTGGACCGCAAGATTGATAAAGGTATTTGGACATGAAGGAAAATGCACATGCATATACAACACCCATGAATGGATAGCATACATCATGTTGTTTTCAGTGGTATGTGGCACATCACATGGATCCTCATGGTTGAGGAGAAATGAATTTTTGAAGATGACAAAGTGAATTGAAAAAGGAAGTACATGTAGGCCCTGAAAATAATTAAAGAAAATAATTACAA
>ML776635.1:1201286-1211929 GCA_009831015.1 Picea engelmannii
ATTTCTCATATATTGTGCATGGTGTATTGTGGTGTATTGGTGTAACTCTTATACTATTGTTCATTGCTCATTGGATATAATTGAATGGTTTAAGTACAAGTTGAAAAAGGTTTTTAAATTGTACTTGATATTGATTCACCCCCTTCTCAGTATCAACACCCTTTGAAGTTTTGGTGGAAACAGTAGCCTATTGGCTAGGACTTCCTCCCACAGTGAAGGAACATAATGTTTTCCATGTTTCTTTATTAAAGAAGTATGTACATGATTCTAATCATAGTATAGACTGGTCTATGATTCAGGTGGAACCCGAGGCAGAACTCCTTCCATAATCTCAATGCATAATAGAAAGGAAGGAAACCCAACTCAGGAACAAAACCATTGCATAGGTCAAGGTGTAGTGGAAATACTTTGGCCCAGATGATGCTACATGGGAAATCAAGGATGCCATGAGACAGGCATATCCATTTTTTTTTACTTCTGTACATATAGAGCACATCGACAAATATAACATCGAGGATAATGTTCCTTTAAGGGGGAGGGGATTGTAATACCCCTGTTTCCCCTAGTTTGTAATTATTACTATAACTGGCTAAGAGACTATGGCAGACTAAATATGTGTGAATGTTTGATTTGATGAACCCTTTTATAAAAGGGTCAATGAATGAATTTATGTTATTAATAGAATTTGAATATGTGTTGCACAACTGCTGAAAGGGGGAAGGTTTGCTAAGATAGACCATTGATGCTATGAAAGAGATGGTGAAGGGAAACCAAGAATGGTTGGGACGACCCTCACTAGACCAGTACCTACTAGGTGTAATTGCTCAACAATCCTATGAACCATAAAGGAATTACCATTCAGGTTGGTAGTTGAAAGGCCATCCTCAAGAATTAATGTGGATATGGGGTAGGGTACCCATATGTAAGGCTTCTAGGCATGACCACGAATTGGGATTCAGACCCACACAACCTTACCGAGGAAGGAAAGAAATGAGGTAATTTAGGGATAGAGACAGGGCTTCAAGGGGAGAGGAGTAGAGAAAACAATCTCCCGAGAAGAGAACGGAATCATACTTCGAAGTTGAAATAAAAAAACTGAGCGATAAACTCGTTTTGGATGAAATAATCCATGGGCAAGGTTTGGCTACAAGCTGATAAATGTGGCTGGCGAGTGACTAAGAAAATACTCATGTAGACCTCCTTGCTTGGAGTACAGAAAACCAGACACCCAGTTCTTGTGGGAGGAGGAGAGTAACCTTCGCCCCTGAATTTTGTGGAGAAAAGAGAAATAATGTCTCTCAGAGCATCGTGCTATAGCTCGGGGGTGGCCAGTGGTAAATATGATAGGAGTGACTGTGCCTATGGTTGGGAGGAAACGGGCACCCCTTTCAGCAGTTGGTTCACATTTTCCAGTTCTGATAATTATTTTCATACTATGTGCATTATATTGGATGTGATGATGAAATGTTTGTGTTTATGATTCATCCTTGTAGTATTTGAACAGTTATTAGATAGGATCTTTTGCTTCTGTAAAATTCTATACTTCATGGCTTTCAATTTATCTCATTTTTGTTGCTAGATAGTTATGAGATGTGAATCCATAGGAGAGATGGGGTAGGATTGACTAAAAACGTCTAAGTCCTACCAACCCTTTGAAAGTTACCTTAGCAGGAATGTCAAGTTCAATTCTTTGGGAGCATGGCATGTTCCTTTAGACTATTCACCTATATGACTGAGGGCCCCATTCCCTTAAACCCTTTTCTACAAAAAGGATTTGTGCTTAGCCCATAATATTTCCCAAGAGACCCATGTGAACAGGGCCTAGGAACCGTGCGCTAGTCCAAAAGGATCTATCTTTTTCGACTTCGGGACTTCGGGGCTTGTGACCCAACAATCCTCGAAAGTAGTCGAAGGCCGAAGTCGCGAATCAATGAGGGTCATCGATCTAGAGATCCAGTGTGGACCTCTCTTAGTCGTTAGATCAGACGTAGGAAGGGGGGCATTAAGTGCTTCGGTGCAGTGATACTTCAAGAGATTAGGAGTGGTATAGCATCGAAACTCTCGAATGTCGGAGTCGTGGAGTAAATTTGGATCGTTGACATGGGAGGGACATGTGTCCACAGATCAACGATTATTCAAGAGTCTAAGTATTCAGCGATACAGGGACATGTGAGTTTCCCTGGAGCTCTGCAATCCAGAGTAAATCTTGGTTGTAGATGATAGGTACATGTGGCAATAGATCCTATGTGGTCTAGAGGGAAAACTAGGAGATACTCACCTAACTCCTGAATGTCGAACTTTCGAAGTAACGAGGACAATTCAATGAATAGGTATGTGGCAAGTGATCCAGTGGCCAGGAGACTTCATACTCCGAAGGAATTTGGCCAAGCGTTTTCAAGGTGTGAAAACTGTCGAAGACATGAATGCCAAAATAAATCTCGATCGTTGATAGGAAAAGGACATGTGGCACTAGATCTGAGAGTCCGGAGACTTAGCTCTTTGGGAGATTTGAGTCGAGAGGATTTAGTAAGCACTAAAATCCCGAATGTCAAACTTTCGAAGTAACGAGGATCGTGGATATATGGATCCACGTGGGTGAATCCCAACCGTATGATGGGGGTTGACATGGCTCATTGGCATCATCCCCGGTGACGTGGACCCTCAACCAAGGTGCCACATGTCACCCAGATTTGATTGATTCATAGACCCTTTGCAACTGTTAAAGAATGACATGTGTCACCCCCATGAGGAGGATACATGTCACCCCTCGACACTCACCACGTGTCAGCCACTGGTTCGTGCCTGCCTGGCCAACATGGCTGGTGATATAATCGGGACCCTGGAAGTTTGGATAACTTCAGAATTCGAAAGATTTAGGGTGTGGTACCATATAGGGACGTTTAATTTTAAACACTGAACATTGATCATCGAAGGGAAATGGCCACATGGCGATATTTTGGGACTTTTTAACCATAGGATCTTGGCGGAGGAAGTGTACCATTGAATTCCTCCTTTGTTCGACGATCTAGGAAATTTGACAATACCGTTGGAACTCCCGAAGCTGACCCCGCTATCAAGGTTTAGGCGCATAATGGTAGATGTAAAATTTGGAGAAGAAGAATAAGATGGTTCTTCTTAGTAAGGAAACACAAAAATTTGATGCCCCATCCCTCAAAAGGGTATTTAGGGGTTGCGTGTGTTACAGTGCATGTGTGTGTGATCTATGTAGATGATCCATTTTCCTTCCATCCAAGTGCATAAGGATGAGGATGAGGGTCCACTAGCAAGAGTGGCTTATCACTAATGGATCTGGAAATCGAATTTCCTTGTGAGCCAATGTTGATGATACAAGCAGTGGAGAGAGCATGGGAGAGATGAGCATGTGTGATCCAGGTGGATATTGGTGGCCACCCACCTATTCCAATTGACTCCTTTGGACAATTTTAGTTCAACATGTTCTTCTGTGATTCTTTGTAATTATGGGTTCTACACTTTTGGGGTTGTTTCAATCTCTACACAGTTTCTAGGTGGATATTGGTGGTCGACCATCTAATCCAACTAGGCTAGTTTGGAAGTTTTCATGTCAATACATATTTTTGTACTTCTAGGGCCGTTTTGGGGCCCTAAACAATGTTTTGTTGAATTTCCACAATCAAACAGTAGATGAAAATTACAGTTTGATGAAATAAAGTGTATTTCTAGAAAATACCTTTCCAATGGTCTATCATGCGCCTTAGACGAAGGTCGTATGCAAAAGTTACGACCACGGGAAGTTAGGGTACCAACTTACCCATTGGGGCCCACATAACTTTTGGCGTTTCATATCATAGGGTTAGGTTTTGGATGTCTAGGGTTTTGGAATTCGTGAGTAATGTTAAAAAGTCCTATGGAGACTCATTTTAATCATTATGCTCATACAGATGCATGTAGCAGCCACATCTCTTCTCAGAGATAACTACCACCACTCAAGAAAGTTGTTTTCAGTTTTGCAGTTTTACAATTTCAACCTATTTTATTTATTCAATAGAAGTTATTATTCACTGGATATATGTTGTTGTTCTCTGTATCTCTGTGTTATTGTATTCATTCCATTATTCATTTTGTTCTACTCATAAATCTGGATCAATGTGTGATGAATAGGCTATCTTAGGCTCTCTCACGAGTGGAGTGTTGTAGTAAGGTGACTTTATTGAGTTGAGATTTCAACTCATTACATATCATATCTTCACTAGAAACCTTAATGGGAGCATGAATGTATTCCTCACTAGGATATTATACAATTAATGTTTTCTTCTTCATTTGGAAAAATTTGGACTTACCATACCCTTGTTTCTTACAATATTGACAAAACAAAGTAGAAGAAGAAGACGAAAAGCATAATGTAAATTCTTTGGTGAGGAGGAAGCATGGTACCTCCACCTGATTGGCATAGCCAAAGGCGAGAGATGGATTTTGGGGTTTTCAAAATGGAGAATGAAACTACCAAGGTTCATATAGAGAGCACATGGGTGAGTCTTGGGGCGTCACTTGGACATGATGAACTTAAGGAGATCCACTCCCATGACTTAGAGAGCATGATGAGTGTCATGGAATGAAGTTGCATGAGAGAAAGAATGGGGATAATTTGGACCCATCTTCTTAGGCAACATGGGGCATGATGGTGGGTTGGTGTGACCCCTCCAAATACTTTGTGATGAGTTGGATTCGACGAGCAACAAAGGGCGTGACAGTGTAGAGAGAACACGATGGTCTAGGTGGATGCAGTGGTTCATCCAGAGGTGACAAACAGTATGGGTGGGTTTAGCGTGACATTTGGGTAGACCAAGAGACACGTCATGGGTCAGCCCAAGAAGATGAATGGGCATGACAATCCATGGGAAATTAAGGATCATGACGCTTCATAACTTGAGTGGTCGCATATATAGAGAGCACCATCATTTTGGAGAGAAAAAAAACCAAACTTGAGTTGGAGAATGAAGTCTGCATCTTGGGAAAGGTATGATGAACAAAAAGAGTGAAGAGTTTACTAATTGTTTTGTTTGGGTATCTTAGGTGGAGGTGGATAGTGCGACGACAAGACAAAAAGGTCAAACAAGGCAATGCATGTGATGGAGAGGTGACTATGGTGGTTCACAAGATAGTCTTAAGTTGCAACAGGGAGGATGTAGGCATGTAACTAGTAGGAAAGTCGGGTGCAACTTAGATGAACACTTTATTCTTGTGTAAAGAGCTATGAGCTCATCTCCTTATAAGCATTGTAACAACATTTGTATAAAAAGACTTATATAGGTGTTAGGCATGTTGGTGTCACTCAACCATACTTCTCTCTTCTTCTATTGAATGGTTTCATGTTCTTAGTTGTGAAATTGGCTAAGTATGAGAGTTGTGCAATTGTTTAAGTAAAAAACAGAAGTGTAGTTTCCGTGATTGGCTCAAGGTAGAGTATGGGTTCACCTTGAGTGAGGCAAAGTTTGTATGAAGTAATTTTGGTTTGTTCAAGCCATTGCAATGTAAAATCTTGGTGCCACCTGACCCCATGTGTTGGGTGACTTGGGTGTGCCAATTCAAGTTGGATCATCGAGAAGAGAGTGGAAATGTGATAGATGGTATGAGAGCAGACTTGCGAACAAACTTGTGGATAGTTTTGGTTGGGGAACCTTGGAATTTTTTAGGAAAGTACTCCATTTTTTGGATTCAAGACAGGGTAGAAGGTTGTGCGACATGTTGGACCACTTGCGAAATCACAAACCTCACTCAAAGTTGCACCGCAGAGTTGTTCATAATGGATAGATTCTCCGCCAGGAAAGTGAATAGTTTCCATTGAGGCACACACCTTGGAATGAACCATTGATCACTTGGGAAGAGTAAGCAAAGATTTGAACAATCTTAGGTTTGTTGGATCAACTCATTAGGAAGTTGGGACCTCCACTGGACGAGCAAAATGACTCCAAACGTGATAGTGGATCATGTGAAGAGTTGCAAAGTAACCGAGCAAGTTGGGGTGTCTATGGAATTGGGAAGAAAGAGTTAAGGAAACACCGTGTGGTGGTCTTGCTGCAACAAGAGACCAAGGTGTCAGTTGTTCAAAAAAGAAGTGGATATTTGAGTCAGGGTGAGTTGGGCACACGTAGGAAGGTAGAGTTGTACAATGCAAGCCAAGGCACGACTTGACCCAAAAGATGGAAGTCGTGTAGGCTAGGATCGACATTGCAAGTCGAAGCTTGGTGCAATGTTGGGAAGGCTTGAAGATGACATGTGAGATCAAACAATGGAAATTAGGTAATGATGAGACATCACAGGCCATAATAGACATTGCAAATCGAAGCTTGTTGCAATGCCGGGAAGGCTTGAAGAAGATGTGTGAGAATGAGGAAGATCAAAATTATGGGATGACGAGTTGAGGGCCTTTTTAGATGGAACCAAGTCTAGGAAGAAGCCAAAGTTGGGGTCACTTGGCATGGAGGATGCTTAAAGAAAAGGAGATGTCGCAACAAGGCAACTACTTGATCATAGAGGTAGAATTGTACGATGTTTTCTTTGCGACTAAACCCACTTCACAACAGATTGTCTATTGAAGGAAAAGTAGGAACGATTGGGAAAATTATAAGCATAGCAGGAATAAAAGAAGTTTGTCACTGCGATAGAAGTATTACAAATGATCGCACCTTCAAAGGAGATGTTGGAAGAAATGCATGCATTGGGAGCATGTCTAGATGAGTTCATAGATATAGGTCGCAAATGTGGTTCACAAGGTGAAGGAGAAGGACTTTTTTTTGTGGATTTGATAGTGAGTGGGGTGAAGGTGGCTTCTTCAATGAACACTGGAACAACCCACAATTTTGTGAGTGAGAGGACCATGAAGTCATTCCATCATAAGTTTGAGAGTAGCACGGCCATGCACAAGGTGGTCAAGTTAGTAGTGGAACTAGTGGTTGAAGTGGTTCGATCGACACCTTACGTTGGTTTGGAAATCGGGAATTGATGGTTGCTCCATTGGATGATCACATGTTGGTCTTAGGGCTAGACTTTCTCATATTTTCCAATGTAGTTCCATTCCCACACATGAATTGTTTGGTGTTCTTGGATGAAGCTAAAACATCTAGTGTTCCCATGACGATGAAGAGAAATCTTGGAAGAATGTCGAAGATGTCTACGATCAAGATAATTGAGGGATTCGATGGAAGTGCGAACAAAATTTGCAATGTGGTGCAACAAAAAGGGGTGAGTTTGGCCATGGCGACCATGGGAGGATTGGGTCAAATAAAACAAAGGTTGACAATAGTGGAGACTTTGGTGAAATTTTTCTTAGATAAGACGAATCATTTGTGAAGCTTGCGGTGTTTTAAGAAAGAACGTGAGGACGAGTTGAAGTCAACCATCACAACACTTTCCAAGGACATCATCTAGGAGACATAGTTTGAGTCACCTTGTTGCCAACAAAGTTGCAAAGAGGTTAAGGCATATCGGTTGGATGATTGACTTTCAACAAAAACTCCAAGTGTCAAAACAGAGAAGTGCGTGGAGGCACTCACTCGACCAAACTTGGAATCAAATGCAGAAGAAGTGGGAAAGGAGGATCGTGACCACATAGCAATGGTGAACTTTTGTAGGAAATCCATGGGAACACATGACTTTCAACTGAGTGTAGAATGACTTGAGGAGTTGGGATGCAAACCAAAGGAAGTCAGGGTCATGTTGAGATACTTGTGCATGGAAAACAAATCATACACTATGTACGCCAATAAACTTGGTGGTGGCTATTGAGTACACTCCATTTACACTATGTATGCCAATAACCCTAGTGGCGACTATTATTGGGTACACTTCATTTACTATGAATATCAAGAGTTGGCACACTACTGGGAACTAGGAAACACCACCTTGGGCACCTTGCAAAGAGGTGTTATCGTAGACTTGGAAGTATGTATTGTCATGAAGAAGGTAGTGTGGTGTGGGGTGCTTTGGAAGACAACGTTGTAGCAAATTCATCTTATTGACTTGGTGGGAGAGCATCATGACGATTCGCCAATTTCGAGTCATGACATGAATTGGTTTGGGATGCAAGCACTTAAGACAAGTAGATAGGTAGTGTGTGGGTCAAGATATATGTTGTGGTTGTAAGAAGGACTCATGGGAGAGATGACCTCACCTTGGCACGATGAAGACAATAGATTGGCATGTTGGGTTCATGAAGAGGCTTGGCAGTTAATGGAAAGTTGCAACACTTTGCCTTTTTCTTTGAGGTTGGACGAGTGATGGAAATTCATATGGAAAGACTATGTTTAGGCATGAGGAAGTACATTCTCATGAATTCGACACGCCGATTGGACTAGCTACCAAATCATTCCAAGGCATGAGGGACGTCAATGTGTAAAAGCATGGATGAGGTAGTTGTAGTATGATCACAATAGTAAGTCATGCAAGAGTTCAACACTTTGGAGAATTTTTTAGGGAAAGGAGGAAGAAACAACTAGTTATAGTAGGCAATGATAGTATCAGTAGAACCAGACCACAACAGGGCAACAACATCGCAATGCAATAGAGTTGGTTGGATTTCATCCTTAGAGTTGGGTGAATCGATCATAATGACTTAGAAAGCGGATCGTGCAGAGTTGGTCATAATGCAGTTGTGTTGGTTTGTGGAAATTTGGGGTTTCCACTTCACAAGGAATCTTGGGGTTTCCATTTCATAGGAAACTCGGGGTTTCCACTTTGTAGAAAACTTGGGTTTTCCACGGGACTTAGTCACGATTGAGGCACGAGTTTGGGTAGAGATAAGAGATAGTATATTTTGAGGATGTTGCCAAGGACAACAACCACTTCAGGTGAGGGAGGATGTAGAGCCTTTGGTAAGGAGGGTGAGTGGTACCTCCACTAGACCAGCATAAGTGAAGGTGAAACATGGACTTTGGGGTTGCTAAGACAAAGAAGGGCATGGCCAAGGTTCATATAGAGAGCACATCAATGAGTCTTGGGGCATCCCATGGGCATGATGCACCTAAGAAGATCTGTGCCCATGACTTGTAGAGCACGCCATGAGGATGAGATGAGCAACATGGACTAAGTTGCACAAGAGCACACATGGGGCTAACTTGGGAAAGTCCATAAGAAATTGGACTCATCTGCTTAGGCAACATGGGGCACGATGGTGGGTGGATATGACCCCTCCACATGCCTTGTGCTGAGGTGAAATCGACGAGCATGAAAGGGCACCATAGTGTAGAGAGCACACAGACGGTCTGGGCGCGAGGGTGGGTCGATATGACACACATGGAAATAGTGGAAGGCAAGATCACAGGCCAGTACATTGGATAGTAAAACGTGTTTGCTGGAATGCATCACTTGTACTGTTGAAACTCCGAAATTTTGTGGTTGTTGTTGGAATGCAGGTGTTCACCTTTTTCACGACGTATTTTCTATTATGTGTGACCACAGATTTATAGACTGTTGTACTCTATTGTATTTATTTGCACTGTTGTTTTTTTTTGTTAACTTTAGTCTTTTGTTTGTTATGCAAATTTTGTCTCACTGGCCGTTAATATATAAATGAAATAAAATGTTGAACGCCCAACATCCACATTTAATATGGATAAAATCAATCTCTATTTGCAGTGATGTTTGTTAGTTTCCCTATATTATTTGTTATGCAAATTTTGTCTCAACTGACATTAATATATAAATGAAATCAATATATAAATGAAATCAAACGTTCAAAACCCAACAACCAGATGCAAATATTGGGCTCAATCTCTATTTCCACATTTGATATGGATAAAATCAATCTCTATTTGCAGTGATGTTTGTTAGTTTCCCTATATTGTTTGTTATGCAAATTTTGTCTCAGCTGACATTAATATATAAATGAAATCAAACGTCAACCAGCTGCAAATATTGGGCTCAATCTCTATATGCAGCTTCCGTCTTTTGTTTGTTATGCAATTTTTTTTTGCTCTCAGCTGACATTAATAATATAAATTAAATAAAATGTTGAACGCCAACAAATTACATTTAATGCTAATCAAATCAATCTCTACACATTTACTCATTTAACTGTTTGAAAATTATTGTAAAATAAATACATTTTCAGTTGGAAAAGCGAAAAGATAAAATAAACCTTTATTACAAAGATATTAACCAATGATTTTATTTAACTTTCAAGGGATAAAAAGGACCATCCTTAATCATCCATAAAGGACTTATGACATAAATATAGGTATAATTATATTTTATAAAAAAAATTACAAAATTCTGGACATAAACCTGTTACATCAAACTTCCAACACTTCCGACATTTAAAATTTTATAAAATTACAAAATTCTGAACAACATAAGACTGTTACATCAAACTTCAAACACTTATGACATTTAAAATTTGTCATTAGAAAAGAAACTTACCCTAAAAGATTTAGGACTTTAATGCGAATATAATTTTAATACTTTATTTAAAAAATACACAATTCCAAACATAGAATCGGTTACATCAAAATTCTATTGCCGGTAGAAAGCAGTTAGATGCAAATAAAGTTTTTGATCAAGTTCGGCTTAGACAAATTGTTACAAAATATATTTTATATTTATATAAACAAAATATTAAAATAATTTAAAAGCATAATTTATTTTTTATTGCGATTGCAGATTCCGTC
>ML776635.1:1224804-1244700 GCA_009831015.1 Picea engelmannii
ATGAGCAAGTGTGTGTGTCAGAACTAGAAGCCATTGAAAGGAGATCTACGACATCAAGGCTCAAGTTGTATATTTCTCTTTCAGTTAATTCAATACATGAATATGTCCCTTTCCCATAATGATGATGTCATATTATTACATGACTCCTTGATCACATGTATAGACTAGGTATTGAATATATTAATTTGCTTGTACTTCGATTGGTTTGTACTGTTGTGATTGGATGACACAAGAGCATCGAAGCGGAGCAAGGAAAAACAGAGATTTAAGGAGAGCGTTCATAAGGTATGTCCACTATCCATTTCTCTTAGTTCATTCAATAATCTAGATCTAGGGAAAGAGTAGTATTCTGTCTTGTTTTGTTCTAGATCCAGGTGGATCTAGGGAGATTGGTCTGTGTCCGCACTCACGAATTTATCCTGAAACAGTTTTTCAATCAATGGATATTGTGAAGGAGAGTGGTCTTCACACATTGAATTGCTTTAAGAGTCTGAGTAGTCCACTTTTGGTATCATGCCCTGACATGGGGGTGGCAATACTGTTGAGAAGACTAGTGCATCTGAGCCTATGGTTGGGTGGAAAATTTCTCACCCTTAGTCATTTCGGTAGGCTACAGACCTTAAACAAATAAGTGTTCACTTATGCTTTGTGCATTTAAATATTTGAATGAATTGTATGTGTCTTGGATTTATGAGCTTCATGAATGAATGCATACATATGTGAATTGTCCTGAATGTTGAGTACATTCCATATAAAAAAATTATCTATTGAATGTATGCATAATTAATTTGGGTTCGTGGTATTAAAATCCCCATGGGTGGTATGAATTGGTTAGCATGTGTAGAAAATGGAAGGTTTGTAGGATACATAACATGGTTTACTGGGACAAATTTAGAGGAATGTCAGTGGTTTGGATTCCCTATTCCTCTCAGAATCCTTGACATGGAATACTAAGAGAGAAAGAACCAAATATGGATTGTTAGTAGGTTGCAGATTCCCATGCAAACCTTATCGGGAAAATTGGATTTGGAAGTGGAATTGTGAACTAGAGGAACCGTGAGGATACTGACATCATGATGATGTGGAGCCGTATGTCACTAATGTGAAAGGAGTAGCATGGACTACCGTGATGGTAGTCTACCCATGGAAAGGCCCTTGTGGAATGTTATAGTGGTGAACGCCATAAGCCTAGGACAAAGGGGGAGGTCCCAAGTGGGACAGATATGTCAATATCACCTAGAGCCATGTGGCAAAGTTCCCCCATGTGAGGAAGAGAAATGAAGTCGAGTGAATTTTCCCAAGTGTCGAGATAATATTGAATTTTCTTTGGGAAAAAAAAGACGATCTCGACTGTCTATCTTAGATCGACGATAAAGAGGGTCAAGTTTGGGATTAAGGTCACAAGAGTAGGCTCATAGGATGAATCTTGCAGGGGTAGGCTTGCGGGAAGAGGCTCATGGGAAGACGCTCGTGGAAGTAGAATCTGTAGGAATAGTTTGCAGGGATCAAGTCGAATTGTCTATGGGTCGTAGGATATGGGGAAGCCTCGAGGTGTGGTAATAGGTTTGAGCTTGAAGACATGAGGTTGCAAGCCTTGCAGGATGTGGGAAAGACTGGGGCTCTTGATGATAAGATACCCCGATGGAATAGTTCTGCAAGTACTATCCCAAAAAGGACAAGAGCCATTGATCAAAAGAAGAATAGATATGGACCGTCAAATTTGTCGATCCCAATGGATAGTTAAGATCATGCAGTTTGGAGAAGCCATGATAATCTGGGCCTTTGATCGATATTCTTGTCAACCGTCCAATATATCAGACTAGCATGTTCTCTCGAGAGTGGAAGAATTCCATGTCAGCTTGCCGAGTCAATATGCCACATTGGCATGTTGATTCATATGACACATCAACAAACAGTGACGTGAGTGTCCTGTCAACGACGTGATAGGTGGAGACTTGTCATTATGTACATGATGGTCAAGGCTAGACATGTCAAAGTATTCCACGTGGAAGAGGATATGCGTCCTATTTTGATAGAGTCGGGATAAGTAGGAGGAGTTATTGTTCAAGAAACTCCTAGTCCACATAGAATATTGTACTATTGATTCTGATCATTCTGGACTGTTTAATATATCGGGCGGGCACATTGTCGTAGGCTACAACTTGCAGAAGGATTTGTGCATGTGTTAAGTGAGAGAGGTCAATGGTGAGAGATTGATTGCAGCG
Organism: Picea engelmannii; assembly: GCA_009831015.1. Lineage (NCBI taxonomy): Eukaryota > Viridiplantae > Streptophyta > Pinopsida > Pinales > Pinaceae > Picea > Picea engelmannii. The sequence goes on from ML776635.1 coordinate 1,227,030, forward strand.
TTGCAAGGAGACAGGTCTGACAAGGTAAGTTTCTACTGTTGTGGGTGACAAGATTCATTCAGGAAGATCTTGAAGCAGGAATGTTGTGACATCTCGACAACGTGCGAGCTTGAAAAACTTGTGGGAAGATTGTTCATGAGAGAAATTGTTCAGGATAGTTTCCAAAAGGATGAGCTTGATAGATCATGTCCAATAGCCTTGTGGTCTGTTGACTATAGGGAAACTTTGTAGAAGGGTAATCTATGCTATCCAATGGTGTAAACCCACAAAGGTGATCCCAATAGTGTTGTGGGCCTAGAATATCGAAGGCTTGTGATCGAAGGTATAGAGTAGGACATGTCAGCTAGCTAGTGTGGAATATGTCCACGTAGATTCCATTGGAGCGGTGACGATGACTAGCACATGTGGAGTGGGTCCATGTGGATAGGATGAAGTCATCATTTGGAAAGGGATAAGAATTTGTAAGGGGCATAACTTTGTGCATGGAGCTTGAGTTTGGACAAAATTACAACCGTTGGAAAGATTGTGAGGAGAATAATCCACCTTTTAGCCCAAAATCGAATTTCATCGTTATGGTTGGAAGAATACGTTTAGAAGGAAAATAGGAAATTGGTATGCCCCACCAGCCTAAGGAAGGGTTAAGGGGTTGGGTGTGTTACAAAGTAGTATCAAGGCAAAGTTGTAATCTCTAGTAATACATGGGCTAAAAATTAGAACAATGGTTCAAACAATAGGCTTGAGGGGCCAAAGGAAGGCCATAGGGACAAGCTCTATATAATCCTGGTTTGAGAATAGTTGATCCTATAAGGTTCAAGGAAAATCAGAAAGGCATAATTTCTGGAATAGAGATTATGGCCTTAAGATTGGATGGCCTAAGAACCTAAAATTGAACATTGGTAACAACCCTAGGTGTTATATGAATTATAGAGAGTGGACATAATTTGTTTTTTGACAACTGTAATGTTGTCTATCAACATACGTGGATAGAGCCTCTTGCAATTATGGTTGTTGTTTATATAAGTTTTAAGACCCTTATGATTGATTTCGTATGAATTAAGGAATTGAGTGACAAAAAAATTTGATATGGTCTATCCACTCGATATGGTAATGGAGGAGACATGTTGTTGGATATCCATTTGGGTAAATGGATTTTGTGACTAGAAGGGTTGTATGGGACCCAAAATTACGAAAGAGGTCACAGGCTTGGAAAACAAAGGTAAAAAGTTTCTGCTAAGAGAATGGGATAGGACTGTAACATGTAGAAAAGTGTAGTTGAAACTCATAGAAAGGGGAAATACATGGTGTTGACTGATGAAGAACATGGCCAAGCAATGCAACCATGATAATGACATGGAAAGTCTCAAATTACCTAATTATATTTGATTCTTCTTAGTTTTGAAAAGATTGTTGTATACAACCTTGGGAAGAAATGAATGTGGATTGTGAGGTGTTGAACCAGAGTGGGAAAGGATTACATGAACCTCTTCAAGACACCAATGGATCAAGTAACATCCAATGTTGAATGACATCCATACATGTATTTCTTGGTGTGTTCAAGTGATGAAAGGGAATCGAGGTAAGGATTACCTTAGTAAAATCTTGATGATTGAGAATGACTGAGGCATCAATGGTTACAGATAGGAATTGGTACTTGTTATACACTAGGTAATGTTGTGATTACCTAAGTGATTCCTTACATATGGAATGTTTTCTTTTATAGCAAGTGTTGAAGAGTTATCTCTTACTGGTTGTTTTCATATGAAGGAGAAAAACACATTCATGAGTGTGCCTTTGAGACTTGTCATGTGAATGACTGTAAGATCTCATCAGGAAAGGATGATATTGAATTAAAATGAAAATGTGTGAGAATGACTTGAAAATGTGCAAGTGGTGCACATGCATGCTATATATATATATATGCATGCTTGAAGGCATGGTTTGAAGGCATTATAGGGATGACTAGTATGAATTCATGCATATTGAATAAGTGGAATATGAAGCAAGAATAGTACTTGCTATGTTTTGGATAATTATAATAATTCATGGTTCACCTTCTATTAAAGGTCTTGATTAGTTTTGTTTTAATACTAGCTTGAAGAGGTTGGGTGTCATTCTTTAGAAAAGAGGGCCAATACAAAATGTTGAAAGGAGCAAGTGAGAAAAAATGTTTTGTTGCTATTGACATCCATGAAGAAGACATGGGGTATTCACTTAATGAACCTATGAAATGGCATATGCATTCATGGGATATTAAAGAATACCCCTAATTTCACTAGATATTGATAAATACCTCCCAAAATCCTTATGTTGAGCATCCCTCCCAATACATATTTCCAAGAAAAAAATCCTTATTTTTACTAGATACCCATTTTTATACCGTCAATACCTATAAACCCTTTGATGCCCTACACCCCCCCAATACCTACAATATATTGGCCTTATTTTTCACAATTTAAAAACCCCATTTATGAATGAACATGATAATATATGGGCCAACAAGTAGACCCCCTCTGTCAAGGAAGAAGGCAACATGCTTATGATTACCCCTTTGAAATTTTCATGTGAATTATTGAGAACAATCATAAGATAGTTTGAGTTTAAGTAAACAAATGTGCATATGTAAATTACAAAAGTGTGTCAGTTGCATACACTTACACTATGTTGATGCATATGGTTGAGTGCATAAAAGAACATTGTGAATGTAAAATGATCAAATATGTGCATGTAATAAATGTGTGGATACGATGGTTGATGCCACGATTTAAAAATGACAGTTAAGTCATAGAAATAGATCAACCATACTGAGAATTCTAGATTGAGCAGAGAAATTGGAAGGGAGAATCCCTTGAACCCATTTATTACTAATTTTTACATTTCTCTAAGACTGAGGAAACTAATATGTTGATATAACTTTGATTATGATTTTTTTGTGTAGGAAATATTGGAGTTGTTGAGGAAGATAATTTCCATTGATGGAAAATCTCATACAAAGGAAAAATACGAGAGGTTGCTAGTGAGGTAACATCAGAAATTCTACTAGCATCCAGGGAGGTATAAAATTCTCCTACCAATGTAGCATGTAATTTGAAAGGAATTGGGTAAGAATTCATTCAGATATTCCTTATATTTTTTATGATATGTATATGGTTATGAATGACTACATTTGTGTTGGTAATACCTCGGTAGTTTATTATTTGGGAAATAAAACCTGACTGAAAAAGGAGGGAACCTTTCGTAGGCGAGGATGGTTAGAACCCTTGCTTTGAATACATGAAAAGATATGCCGTGTTTGCATTGATTTAATGAATGAATTATGAATGGATGTGCTCATAAGTGGTACATATGTTAAAGGCATTAAGGGAATGCATGTTTGTATGAATGGAGATGTATAGGACTATCCTTGTGGAAGGAAAACCTTCCAGTATCCAAAAAGAGTTATGGAATGGTAAAGGAGAGTGATGAAATATCCATGAGTGTTAGCACCTTGGCTACCAATAAAGAATGATTGAATTTAAGTGATTTTTTTTAATTTTCATATTATGAATGACAATGAGCCCACAATTAGATTAAGACACGAGACATACTCCTACTACAAGGAGGACTACCAACAAAGTTATCCATGTGGTGAAATGAGTGACAGAGTTTCCCACTCACCAGGGTGAGATACACGACACTGAAATGTGGTGTTCTGAAATCAATGCATGGATGCATTGTGTAAAATGTGACCATGAACATTGGCACATTGGTTTAATTGCATAATATGTTTGATTGCATTATGGAAATATTGTTGAGCTAGATAATGAATGTATGAGAAATGATATTTTTCATTCCATTTCATATTATTAATGGTTAGAAGTAATTGAACTGCTAGAATGCACAAATTTAAGATCACTTTGTGAGCCATTAAAAATGTACAATGAAAAGTATAATGTGCATAGAATACTAAGAAATTGTTTGGCTACATGAAGATTGAAAATGGCAGGAAAGATGGTCTTGGATATGGAAGCGGTGTAAGTCCATAAGGAAGACTGATGTTTGTTGTTGCAAAAATCCAAACTATCACGAGAAAGGATATCATGTTTGTGAATTTGGTTCCTATATGGAACACATCTAAAAAATGATAAGTGGAATTTGAAATATGTGGGAAGCAGATTTGAAAATAGTTCCGATTGGAATTGTTATGAAAAAGTCTCATTGATACCATATGAATATATGATAAAAGTGAGATGACAAGTCTGTCCTAAAGGGACAAATGATGGATGTTGAACTGGAAATTATGGAAAGAGTCCAATGTGGTGACATGAGAACCTTGTATGCCATGATCACCTGTCATATTGTTGTGTTGTGTTAGAGAAAGCCAGAGGGATGCCTCGAATACAAGAATTTGTGAGTATTTGAGCTCTTCCTGTGTGAGGAATCCTTGGTAGGAAAGATGGATCACCTAAGGGAATGTGCAACAGAGAAGGGGATACCTAAGCTTGGAAGGTGAGTAATTGCAAGGAAGATTAAAAATTGAATAATTCATATTGTGTGTTGACTAGGATCATGGGAACAATAGGTATGCCCAAGGAAAACGATGAGTTGAACTCTAGCCGTGGAAGCCGTATAAATGCATATATGTGAATGTACATATAATTATTGTGTTGAAATATACATTTCATTCATATTTATGAACAATAATGAAAATTTTATGCATAAGAATGGTTTTAATACACATGTTGTTTGATGATTGATGTAGGCATGTTGTTGGAGTAGGAAATTTTGGGGTAAGGTTTGAGATACAATGCAACAAACGAAGTAGAATGGACCAAGGAAGCGACGCATGGTGGGAACAAAGGAAAATCAACATCATGGAATTGTGGATTAGTGCATAAAGGAAGTTAGAATGTGGAAAAGTTGATTCCACTTAGAATTAGGGTTTTGGAGTATGATGTAAGGGTCTTTACCCATTTTTTTAATATAAATAGAGGATGTGATCCGTATTTTATGAGAAGAACAAAATGAATATAGATTATTAACAGGTGCTTAACACAAAATAACATAGATACAGTAAAACTGGTTTTTTATTCAATAAAGAAATAAGCTGGAAACTGTAAAATGCAGTGGAAACAAGCTTGTTGGAATGGTGGTGGCTTATCTATGAGAAGAGATGTGACGGTTGCAATCATTCGCAAGAAGATGATTAAAATGAGGCTCTGAAGGCCTTTTTACAATAAACAATAATGCCAAAAAACCCTAGACATCCAAAAACCTAACCCTAGGAGATGAAGCGCCAAAAGTCACGTGGGCCCCGTTTGGGTAAGTCAATACATCAACTTCCAGGGGTCGTAACTTTTGCATACGATCTCTGTTTTAGGCGTATGATAGCCCATTCGAAAGATCTATCTGAGAACTAAAACAATTGCACATAACTGCAACATACCCCAAAAAACGTCGTTTAGGGCCTCAAAACGGCTCCGGAAGTTCAGGAGCCGAAAAACTGCTAAAAATAGTAAATTATCAAAATTGCTAGAAAGTTTTTTTGAGCCAGCTGGAAAAGGTGGGTGGCCATCGATATCCACCTAGATCAATCCTCCCTCCTTAGGAAGAAATGGTGTCCTTTGCATTGATTTCCCCCATCAGATGAGAAAATTTCTGCTGAATTTGGCCTCGGGTGAGCCACTTGCCTTGGTGCAGGAGCTTCCCTACTTTGACGACTCGATAAAGATGGATCCTTTGTTGTCAAGTTCCCTTTTTTTGTGTGTCCACAATCTGATCACTGGATGCCTATTGTATGCAGTTGGGGTTGAGTTCTATTGGTGTTATCTATTCTACTACGTCTGAGGTGTCCAATAATGGTGGGAAATAAGGCCGAAGGAGGTTCATGTTGAACATTGGGTGTAGGCCAAGGAAAGGAGGAATGTTGAGCTCAAAAGAATTATCCCCCACAACCTTGGTGATAGTGTACAACCCATAGTGGAGTGGGAGAAGCTTCTGATTGGGTCCCATAAGGCGTTCTTTCTACAAGTGCAACCAAACTTTGTTGCCCACCTGTAACTTATGTGGCACCCGATGTTGATCATGGCATTGTTTGTACTTGTCATTAGACTTTTGTAGGATATATTGAACCTGTTGGTGGATGTGTTGGATCTACTCAATGAACTGAGTCACGAGTGGCTTTGTCAGCTTCATTTGGAGTAGGAGATGAGTCGTTCGAGGTGACCCTAAGGGGAAGTGCAACATCTATGGGACCCAATGGTTGGAATCCCAACCCCACCTGAAAGGGGTTGTGTCCAGTTGAGTTATGTAGGGCTCAGTTGTAGCTATGATGGACATAGGGAAGGCTCTCATCCCATGTGCGGGGGTGCTTTGAATTATACATGTGAAGGATATGCACAATCATTCGATTTACAACCTCGGTTTGGCCATCTATCTAGGGGTGGAAGGTCGTGGACTTGGTGAGATTTGTGTCCAACAATGACCAGAGGCTCGACCAGAATGTGATGATAAATTGACTATCCTGATTTGAGACAATGGTTTGTGGGATTCTAAAATGTATCTAGACTCGTTCAAAGAAGATCTTGGTGGTGGCCTCTGCTGTGATTCTCTTCTTGCAGGCAACTAGAATCGCCATCTTAGAAAAGATATCAACAACCAAAAAAACAGAGTCATTTCTCCGCTTTGTGGATGGGAGGCCCGACATGTAGTCCATTGAGATGGATTCCCATGGACTGTCAGGAGTAGGAAGAGGGGTGTACAGGCCTTGTTTCTTAGTGGTCAGTTTGGCAATAACGCAGGTAGTGCAGGACCTAATATACTTGTTGACCTCCTGTCAAAGTTTCAACCAGTAGAAATGTTAATGTAGCATCGCCATTGTCTTTTCGACACTGAAGTGTCTTGCCACCTAACCATAGTGGGTTTCCCAGATCAGCTTTGTTCGCTCTCTTGCTGGAACAAAGATATGGTCCAGATGACACAACAACCCATCCTGAAGATGGAAATTATTGACAACTGTGTTTGCACCCAACATTTGGTAGGTGGTGGTGAAGTCAGGGTCTGTCTCATAGAATTGGGGCCATCCAGAGGTCTCATGGCTGCAAGAGTCTAGCACCGTGGTGAGTTTCGTGACTAGTGGTATGCTGAGGCGATTAGCGACATGATTGGTGCTTCCTGTTTTATACTTGATGTTGAGGTGGAATTGCTGCAAGTATGTGGACCAATTTTGATGGCGGTCATTCTGCGATTTTCCCTATGTTTGCATGAACTGCAGTGGCTTATGATCAGTGTGGATGACTATCTCCTTCCCAAGAATGTAATGTCTCCATTGGTGACATGCTTGCACAATGGAATACATTTCTTTGTCGTAAGTAGGGTACTTACGGATAGTATCTGACAATGTCTCACTATGATAGGCCACGGGGTGGCTGTGCTGAGTGAGAACAACGCCCACAACAAAGTTTGAAGCATCTGTCTCGATCTCAAAGGGATGTTGCAGGTCTGGTAGTGAAAGTATTGGGGTTGAGCACAAGCGCTGCTTCAAATAATCGAATGCTTGTTGTTGGGACCGACCCCACACAAATTTGGCCTTACCACCACCCCTATTTATTTGACTGAGGGCCCATGCAATATAGGAGAATCCCAGCACGAACCTGCTGAAATTTTACAATTGCAACATACCCCAAAAAATGTCGTTTAGGGCCTCAAAATGACTCTGGAAGTTCAGGACCCGAAAAACTGCTAAAAATAGTAAATTATCAAAATTGCTAGAAATTTGTTTTGAGCCAGCTGGAAAAGGTGGGTGGCCATCGATATCCACCTGGATCAGAATGTATGAAGAAAATAAGGGATCGATCATATTTATATGGAGTTGGCTAGTTTTGGCGAGGTTGAGTTAAGTATTAAATAAGTTTTGAGTTGCAGTACTAGTTTTGTTGAGAGTTGTGGAGCTCAGATGGAGTTAGCGTTGAAATGTGTGGATTGTATCTAAGGGTCAGGTCGCAATATGTGGATCTTGGTGTGACACTAGTCATCCTCATGAAGTATGAAATAATTTTCATGTAATGCGTGCATCTCCCTATTTTGATGAATAATACTAAGAAACAAAAGATCTTTGTGGATGTAATCCAGGGGTGGTGAACCACGGTAAAATATGGTGTCTCTATGTGTGATTCTTTTATGAGTTTCTTTGATATGATTTTATGTTTAATGAATCCATGAATCTATTGAATTTTATTTACAATGCACAATAGAATAGTATGATGTTTTCTGCAGAATGAATGTTATTGAATGGGTAAAATAATATATTTGATGAATGTTGAAGTAGAAGTAGGGATGATTTTAAGGATGGAAATTTATTTTAAAATGTAGAAAACTTGGCGAATCTTATTAATCCTTCATATGCCAACTATAAATGATTGGTGATATTTTTGTAAAAATATTCAAATTTCTAAGGATTTTATATAGTTTTTATAAAATTTTAACGATTTTTAAAGTAAAATAATTTTATCCTATAGAATTTGGGCGAATAATTTTTAAAATAGCATATATCATTTTTTGAAAAACCATGGAAAATTAGCCCATGAGCGAAATTTAGCCCCTAACATCATCCCTGAGTAGAAGAGTAAGCAGATGTTCCTAGCATTCCCATGAGTTCCATCCCTTCCATGATTGTAGACACTTGTTTCATGTAATCACCCATAAGCCATATTGGTTGATACTATGATGTGCACTCTATGCGTAGCGTTGCCTTCTGGTGTACCATAGGGTCTGATGGTTTCTAGGGTTTTTTTGGAAAACTAAGGTAGAACTTGGATCAACCCATAAATCCAACAAATGGTTCTATTTTCGATTGGAACTTACCAGACTAGATTGAAGGGGATTTGGTGAAGAGAATGTAGTGGTATAATGGGATTCTTAGGCCATGGAACCCTACAAAATAAGAGATTGAAAGATAGTTGGAGACAAAGCAACTCGCGTTCATGCAGAAAGATAATATAAGCTCCAGGTATACACTACACCAATATCTGTAGAGTTATGTGTTATTGATTTACATGAAGCATACTTTTGTTATTTTCTAGATTTATTAGAGGAGTGGTTATTGAGGTTAAAGGATACTCATCCAACTAATCAGATAAGACCAGTAGAGTGGACCACTAAGAATATCGTGCATCTAGAAAGGGTTAATAATAAATTCACGTGCGTAGTGGATTTTTGGTTAGATAGTATTACTGCAGGGTTTATTACTGAATTTGTAGTCCATAGACTGAAGTCATATACTATTGTAGAGAGAGAATGTTTTAAGGGACCAAAAGGTAGGTACATCAGGTCAATTTACATGTCGATAAAAATCTTATTGCATGATAAAGGTGTGATGACCATGGAATCAGACAGCTAAATCACTCTGCGCACATGGGGGAGATGGGGGAAGCACTAAGGAAGATATGAGATATGGAGAGGGCTATGGACAAAGGCCAGAAGAAGGAAGAAACATACCCTATTATGATGGATGAGGAACAAACCAAGGAGATAATGGAAAGATCAGGAGTGATGCGCAGTGGGTGACCCTACTAGCATACGATCAATAAGAAAAAGAGGGAAGTAGTTGAGTGAGAGGGATTGAACTATGATGAGGAAGAGGTGTATGATCTCCATGTGATGGGGCTTATTGAGGAAATATTTTGTGCCACATATGAGAGGAAAATTAGAGGTTAGGGGTCTAGCATAGAAGAAGGCTCTCCATTCCAGATATGAATTAGTTTGGAACCCACAACCCCATGTGCGAATAAGAAAAATGAAGAAGAAGAAATGTTTAGACAACAAGTGATTAGTGGTAGAAGTATTTTAGTAGCATGTGGGTCCAGTGGAAACTCAAGTAGAAGTATAAGTTTAGCAAGTAGCAGGCAAGTATCTACACCCCGTGGAGGTGGTTGTACAACAAACTTCACAATGGCAGGGAAAGATCCAACTATTTTCTTACCAGAGTTCTAGGGAGAAGGGTCAGATGACCCAGACAATCATTTGTTTATTTGTGAGAAGATATGGGAAACTAAACAGACTACATATGAATATACAAAGGTTCCACAGTTGGAAATCACATTTAGAGACCGTGCATTATATTGGTATATGGGTCTCATAGTAAATACTCCAACGAGAGCGCCTACAATTGTTTCAGAGGTGAAGAGGAAATTAATAAATGAATTTCAGAAACCAAGGTTAGAGGATCAATTCATAAATGAGATGATAGAGATTAAGAAGAAGCCATGAGAATCGGCCTTGGAGGTGGACTAGAAGTTCAAAATGCTAAAAGGTAAGTTGAATTTCCCTATTATTGATCATATGAAACTTAGACATTTTTTTGTTAACTCTTTATTGGCACATTTGAAGTACCCTTTGAGGTAGAAAAATTTCCAAACCTAAGATGAGGCCTTGCAAGCAACTTTGGAATTAGAGGAAAACCAATATAAGCATACAAATCTAGTTGTGGAAAAGCTAAGATCAGATATGAAGAATTTAAAATTTTAGTTGAATAAAGATTAAGGGGAAGGAGAAGAGGGAAGATGTCTGGTTCACATTTTGTAGAATAGAAGGTCATCATACGAATGAGTGTCCAACCTTTGCGCAGTACTTGGGAGAAGAAATGTTGAATCCTTTACCCCCAGGAGGACCTTGGTGTGAGATATGAAAAACACATGGACATGATGCCTATCATTGTCTCATGATGCAGAAGTATCAAACAATACCAAAGACTACATTTTTTATTTTTTTCAAGTCAGCTGGACATGAAGACAAGGATTGCAAAACCTTGGAGATAATGAAGGAAAGGACATCATATGCATATAGGGTGCAGGATGAATTAATGACAACACAACCTACGCAAAAACCATATTATAACAATGTGCAACAACCATAGTATAGCAATGTGCAACAACCACAATTTAAGAGTGCACAACAGTTTGCAGCACCACTGCAGTACAATAATGTGCAACAGTTTAGAGCACCGCCACAATATAGCAACACAAAACAGTGTGTAGCACCATCATACTTGATCCGGATTATTTTCGGCACGAAATGAGAGCGGAGATATAATAAAGAAATGCACAGAGATATTGCATATATTCAATAATATAACATAAATGTATCAGAGATGCAACCATAAACACAGATATACAGTAATACACGATTTCTATTAATCAGATAAATGTACAGAGACTGTAAAAATACAGAGTGAAAGACTCGCTAGAATGGTGGCAACTTATCTCTGAGAAGAGATGTGACGGCTACTCGCATTCGCAAGAAGATGATTACAAAGAGGCTTTGAAGGCCTTTTCACAATAAACGAGAATTCCAAAAGTCCTAGACATCCAAAAACCTAACCCTAGGATATGAAGCGCCAAAAGTCATGTGGGCCCCGTTTGGGTAAGTGAGTACATCAACATCCCGTGGTCGTAACATTTGCATACAATCTTCGTTTTAGGCATGTGATAGCTCATTGGAAAGATCTATCTGAGGCCTACAACTCTTGAGACAAAATAGCATTGTAGATTATATTTTTCAAGAGCAACATACCCAAAAAAACATCGTTTAGGGCCTCAAAATGGCCTCGGAAATTCAAGACCCAAAAAAACTGCTAAAAATAGTAAATTGCCAAAATTGCCAGAAAGTCGTTTTGAGCCATTTGGAAAAGGTGGGTGGACACCGATATCCACCTGGATCAATACTCCCTCCTTAGGAAGAAATGGTCTCCATTGTGTTGAGTTCCCGGGGGAGAGGGAAGAGCATTTGTTGAATCTGCATCTTGGTGAGATGGTTGTCTTGCTGGAGATGCCGCGCTGCTCAGTTTGTGGAAATCTGTCACGAACCTCTTGCGGTTGAGGCTGCTCAACAAGTCGAGATACATTATAGGACGATGTGCAAAAATAATTTTTGCACTTTGCTGCAGCCTTGTCGACCTGCTTTTGTGGGATAGAAGGTTCTTGGGGCAAGGCTGTAGTGGTTGCAGTGTCCTTTTGTTCTCCTTTTGAAAAGATTGTGAAGAAGCTGAATTTTGAAGTATGAGATACTGCCTTGTGACACTTTTTATATGGAACAGTAGTCGGAACTACCTCTGGTATTCTGTAGAGATGACCCCCCAAAGTAGCAATGACACTACGGGGTTGAGACTCATAAATATCATGGCGTCTCCACATATATGGTTGGCCCAAGAGAACATCACATACATCCAGTGGGGCAACATCACATAATACCTCATCCTTGAAGGGTTGGATGTCGTATGACAATCGACATTGCTAGCTGACACGAAGATCTCGTCCTTGGATAAGCCACCCGATGTTGTATGGCTACGGGTGTGGTGTTGTTGACAATCCCAACTGTTTGACAACCTCTGCCGAGATGAAGTTCTTTTGTCTTCCACTATCAACAATAAAATGCAGCGAGGTCCCCTTCACCCACATCTGTGAATGAAAAAGGTGCTCCCCCTCTTCAGGAACTGTTGGTTCTTCTGGTTGAATTGCTACGGTCATGACAATAGCAGTGGGGTCTGCGTCAATGATATGTCCTTTACCATTATTTTCATAATCAGATTCTGAATCAGGGTTTGGCTCTTTGTCTTTGATCTCGGCCACTAATGACTATTTTGAGCGACATTCATCAGTGTTGTGCCAGGGGATTTTGTGGAACTAGCACCATTTTTTGGTGTCCTTCTTTGTCTTCCCGTGACCCTTCTTTTCTTGTGTCATGGACTGGTTTTCAGGAGACTGCTTGTTAGGTCCATCTTTGTCATACTTTGGTTGTTGCGGATTTGCAGACCCGAATTCCCATTTGTTATGGTGCTTAAATTTCTGCTCAATTTTAACAGCATATCGATAAGCAGCACTGAGTGATGAGATGTCCAGAAAATCCATTTTAGTTTGGATGTATCTGTGTAGAGCCCCATGGTATTTCAGAACCAAATGTCGCTCGGAGTCTTTGATACCCAGTTTGGTGCGCAAGGTATGGAAGGTATTGGTGAACTCCGAAACTGCTTGGCCCCTCTCTTGTCGCAGTGTGGTCCACCTCATGTACTGGTCCTCATAGTTGCCAACAGGGTAATACTGTTCCTTTACCGCATCCACAAAAAAATCCCAAGTGGGTTCGGCCCCATATATTCCAGACTCCTCTGTGGAACTTTTCTCCCAGTAAGTTTCCCACCAATGTTTGACATGAGGGAGAGATTTAAGGAGTGCGAAGGTGATCTTTTCTTTTTCAGAAAAATTGTGAACAGAGAAATAACCTTCTAGCAGAGTTAACCATTTTTCTAGGGCTTCTGCATCTATTTGTCCTTCAAATATAGGAATATCAAAGTTAACTTGTACCTTGAAAGGCGAGGTGCCTCCAAAGTTCCCACTTGATGAAGATGCGCCTGATGCTATCGGTAGGCGTTGAAGGATGTGGGCAAAATTCTCCATCATTTCGTCCCTCTGTCGCGTGAGATCTTGCTCAAGCAACAAATTGATAGGATCGTCTGCTCCGTCGTTTTTCTTTTCTTTCGCAATTGAGGTTTTCTTGGGTGTGCGAGAGCAATTGTCTTCAAGAGAGACAAGCTCGAGACTCAACTTTCTATACTCGGACCTTGTCGAGGACATGCAACGAAAACACGATCAAGAGCAGCCTGCTCTGATACCACTGATCCGGATTATTTTCGACACAAAATGAGAGCGGAGATATAATAAATAAATGCACATAGATATTGCATATATTCAATAATATAACAGAAATGTATCAGAGATGCAACCATAAAAACAAATATACAGTAATACACGATTTCTATTAATCACAGAAATGTACAGAGACTGTAAAAATACAGAGTGAAAGACTCGCCAGAATGGTGGCAGCTTATTTCTGAGAAGAGATGTGACGGCTACTCGCATTCGCAAGAAGATGATTACAATGAGGCTCTGAAGGAATTTTTACAATAAATGGGAATGCCAAAATTCCTATACATCCAAAAACCTAACCCTAGGAGATGAAGCGCCAAAAGTCATGCGGGCCCCGTTTGGGTAAGTGAGTACATCAACTTCCCGGGGTCATAACTTTTGCATACGATCTCCGTTTTAGGCGTGTGATAGCTCATTAGAAAGATCTATCCGAGGCATACAATGATCAAGAAAAAATATTATTGTAGATGATATTTTTCGAGAGAAACATACCCAAAAAAAACATCGTTTAGGGCCTCAAAATGGCCCTGGAAGTTCAGGACCTGAAAAAATGGCTAAAAATAGTAAATTGCCAAAATTGCCAGAAAGCCATTTTGATCCATTTGGAAAAGGTGGGTGACGATCGATATCCACCTAGATCAATAGTATAATAATGTGCAACCACAGTATAATGAAGGACCAAATTATAATACACTACGCGTAGACAATCAGGGAAATAGAAGAGGCTTCGGAGGAGGAGGTCGTGGAGGAAGAGGATTCAGAGAAGGAACAGGACATGTAGTTTGTCATAACTGTCAGAAACCTAAGAACTATATAAAATATTTCCCACATCGACCAATGACATGTACGTATTTTCGCACAACATACCATGAGACACAAGATTGTCTGACACTTATGGTAAAGATACAAGATAAAAGGCACCAAAACAATTAGAATGTTTAGTGGATTGTTGTGGAAAAAAAACAAAAGGATGGGAAGAAGATCCACATAGTTACTAGAGGTGGAGAAAATACCAGAGAAGATGCAACAAATAAGGATCATGATCAGTACCAGTGGGTTAGGAAGAACACAAAACTTGAACAGAAGTCTGATGCACGCAAAGAGAAGGAGACATTCAAGGAGGCTAGATAAGAGATTTTGAAGGATAATATTGTGTCAACTTCAGGAAAACACCAGTGGATGATATACCAGTGTATGACATACATCCATTGTCTGATCAAACCAACAAAGAGTAGCCTTCAGAGAAAGTAAGTGATTTAAGAAAGTTTTTGGGGTCTTGTGTAAAATTGTTGAATGATAAAAACTCTTTACAAGTATTACAAAGTCTGTTATAAAAGTGTAATTCTGGGGAAGAAGGGGTAAAGATAGTGAATCAGGTTTGTAAGAAGAGAAGAACATGTAGGGAAGGTTGAATGTAAACATTGGAGATTTTAATATCGGGTATATCATACTAGATTTAGGGTATGAAGTAAATGTATTTCCTAAGAAGATAATGGAATCTATGAGATAACCTACATTGGGATTCTCACCTATTTATTTGAAGCTAGAAAACCAGGATAGAGTGGTGCCAATTGGTATATTAAAGGAGATACTAGTAGATCTAGATGGTGTGTGCACTATGGAATACTTTGAAGTGATTGACATAGTAGATAACACTTCACCATATCCAACGTTATTGGGGATGGATTGGGATTTTGACAACCGGCATATTATTAACTTGAATACCATGAAGATGATATTTGAATCAGGGGAGTACAAATTTATTGCGCCATTGGATCCATCAAAAGGAGGAAGGTATGTGAAACCTGTGACATAAAATTTTATTACAGAAGACATAAATCAACTATATAGAACTACTTCACATGAATATGATTACATAAACCCAACTACAGATGGAATTCTCAGTTGGAGGAGCGTTAGTTTTTGTGCCTCATAATATTACACAGGACTAGAGAACTAGAAGCACAAATTACATGAACTATATACCTGAAGATGTGCTAGAATGATGCACGTGCTAAGATGGGTTGGTACAAAGGTAAGGGAACCTCCTACTTTTTATGGTCTGAATAATTTAGAATAATTCTTGAGAAAGTTTGAGGTATAATTGTTTGAGAATCAAAGATTGCTAGCATTAGATATTTCCTTGAAAGAAACACCTTCCCATTGGTTGGGTACACATAAGGAGAAGATTAATAATTGGTTTCAGTGCAAAAGGTTATTGTGCATTAGATTTGGCGCAGAGCATAAAAACATATTTTTGGAGAAGTATGATGGATTTGGAAAACCCAAAGAACAAATAGATAGGTGCATGGTTCAATGGAGATTCATACCACCAAAATAATAACCAAATAATTTTATTCACACATTCGAAGGAATTCCAAAAAAATGGTACATAGAATAGGAAAAACTCAAGGAAACTGCAAATTGGGAAGAGATACAACATAATTTTGTGATTACATTTTCCTTTGAGCATGCAATTCCATAGATAGATACAACACCAAAGGTAGTAATAGAAATGATTTTAGAAGAACCTGAAGTGGAAATTGTCACAACATGTCAGCCTAAATAGATAGTTTGACAATTGCTACATCCATATCATGTTGTAGAAGAAGAACACTTGGTAGAAGAAAACCCGCGCAATATCCAGATCTCAGAAGTTGAAGGAGAGAGGGAAGTAGAAGGTCCAAAGCTAGATTCATAATATTATGCTACACCATTAAATATTAATAAGGTAAACATTGGAACTGCAGAAAACCCAAGGATTTCAAGCATTGGAAATTATTCGGATAATCAGACAGTATAAAAAATTATATAGTTACTACGTGAGTACATTGATTTGTTTCCAATGACGTTTTTAGAGATGAAGGGATTAGAAGGAGAACTTGGAGATATGGAGATCCCTTTGATGCCATATGCCAGACCTATAAGACAAATACCTTACAAGCTAAATCCATTGTATAAGTAGAAGGTGAAGGCAAAAATTGACAAGATGTTAGAGGTTGGTGTCATAGAACTTTTGAAATAACTAGAGTGGATCAGTCCTATGGTAGTACAATAAAAGAAGCAAGGGGGAATACAGATCTGTGTAGATTTGAGAAAATTCAACGATGCTTTCCTGCATGATCCTTTTCCTACCCCATTTACAGATGAAGTTTGGAGAATGTAGGAGGTCAAGAAGCCTATTTGTTTATAGATGGTTTTTCAGGATATCACCAAAAGATAGATATTAGAATAAATTTGCAACAGAATGGGGATCATGCCAGTATATAGTGATGTTAGTTGGTTGAAGAATGCACCTGCCATTTTTACAAGGGTAGTAGTGGTTGCCTTTAAGGACTTTATTCATAAGTTTTTGGAAGTCTATTTTGATGATTGGACAATGTTTAGTTTATTGAAGGATAATTTTGAGGTGTTAAGATTGATGTTAGATAGGTGTGACACTGTCATATTTCATTAAATATTAAGAAATGCATTTTCAATGCACCTTTTGGTATTTTGTTAGGGAATGTGGTGTGTAAAAATGGTCTGTTGGTTGGTCCTGCTAAAATTGTTGTCATAATTAACTTACCACCACCTAACTTAGTGCACCAATTAAAAAGTACATTTGGTCATACATGATACTATGAGAATTGTATAAGGGGATATGCACATATTATTACGCTGATGGAGAAATTGTTGAAGAAGGACATTAAATATCATTAGAATGATGAATGCTAACAAAGTTTGGATATTTTGAAGGAGAAGACAGTGACACCACCAATTTTAGTGTTTCCATATTGGGAAAAGGAATTTCATGTGCATGTGGATGCATTTTCAATAGCGCTAGGATAAGTACTAACATAAACATGAGAAGGTGATTGTTAGGACCATATATTGTACCCTTTTTGCCCATACTTTTTGCTATTATTTTACCCTTCATCACCTGCATTTTGACTTATACTATCATTCCACTTGATCATTCCAAGGTACATAATGTCCTTTCTCATTACTACACGTTTAAT
>ML776635.1:1251203-1290080 GCA_009831015.1 Picea engelmannii
TCCAGCACGTGGGAAAAACGTACGGTTTCTCGAATTTTATAGAAGGAGAAGCTTCTTGGGTGAGGTGGCATCCGAATAGTTTGGATCTTACTCGCTTTCATGATTTAGTGGGATCATCCTAACCTCCTCACCTTATCTTCTTCGGCTTATAAAAGGAGAGGAATTCTCATGGAGAAGGTTAGCTTTTGTGAGCTTGAGCTTGTGGGTTCTTGGTTGTAGTTCTTTGGCTTGGAATTATTGGCTTGGTTAGAGTGGCTTTGAGATTTTCTTTGTCAAGATAGATTATGAGTGGCTATCAGATCTATGGTCTCAGAATTCTTGGAGTCAAAGTGTGTGGGGAACAAAGGACAGTTGGAAGGGACCTTACGACATCAAGGCAATGGCTGTAATCTCTCTTTCACATTTAATATGATACAGTAATATGTTTCTTTCCCTTAAAGTTAGATCTACTTTATTACATAATTCCTTGATCATATGTATAGATTAGCTATTGGATATATTGCTTTCACTTTGGTTGGTTTGTGCTGTTTTGATATTGACCGCACAAGAGCGCTGGAGTGAAGCAAGGAACAACAAAGACCAAGGAAGCGATTACAAAGGTACATATCTTCTTCTCACTTCCAATTTAATTCAATAGTTAGATCTAGGGAAAGCGGTATATTCTGTCATGTTTTGTTCTAGATCCAGGTGGATCTAGGGAGATCGGTTTGTGTCCGCACTTACGGATTTATCCATAAACATTTACGGCACCTCAATCGGCCAAAAAATGAAGAAGATAGGCCTCCTTCCATTTTCCTCATTCAAGCTTGCTGTCTCTGGTTTGCCAAAATGCACCCTTGTGTGCTTGAACCAAGAACACATGCTTATTTAAGCACAAAAACTTGGCACCGACATGCAACCGCAAAAATGGTCAAATTGTCCAACCGTTAACGGATTTTTGGCCCCCAACCACAAGCCGTTGGGCATATGAGCACCATATGACCAAGTCTTAACGCGCAAAAAGGCTCCAATGCCAAATGGCAAGCGCATAAGTTGACAAGTGTCCAGGCGAATATAGGCGCATGGTTGTGGTCGTTTGAAAACCGAACTCTCACACATTTGATTTGGGCGCATGGATATGGTCGTTTGAAAACCAAACTCTCACTCATTTGATTTGGGTGCATGGTCATATAAATGGTGAGCACAACCGGGGGCTGGGGCTAACCCCAACTCATAACTCAATTAACTTTAAATAAATATAAAACCATTTATATAACAAGAAACAAATTGTGGCACATTGGAAATGTGGAGTTTGCAAACGCTTTGGTAAAGGGGGACGTCCGGGGTTCAATCCCCACGGACTCCACAAACTTTTGAACAAACCATTAAACCAACAGCCAATAAAGGGGTGCCATGTGGCAGCCCATGACTGGGCCACGTGGCACCATGCTATTTCCCTAAAATCTGCCACATGTCGCAATCTGATTCGCTCACTGTCAACCAATCAAAAACTGCCACATCACTTCTGTCACCTCAGCGTATGGATGTGCCACATCATCATATAGACATGCCAAGTCATCATCCATACGGACTGTACGGACTGCACATTCAGCACTCATTTTTTTTACCTATTTGATGATTTGGACAGATCGCGATATCTCTCGCTCTCGACGTCCGTTTGAGACAACAAATTGCGTTGGATTCGTGACGACGAGGGCTACGCTCCTGTTCGTTTTGATGAAATTATGAGAACATTGATTTTTGGGCTGAATTTTGACCCCTGGTCCAAATTTTGATCACACCTTCCCACTGAAAGGCTTTTGGACCCACAAAATCTTATGATTATCTGTTTGCTTTCAAGTTCTATCAACTGATTCTACTTGAAAAGACTTTATGACAATCACCTGGATACCTGAACATGCCTTGCACTGCAACTGGCTATGTCCCTCAACCACTGTTCTCTGGCTGCTGCTGACCCACTGTTCTCTCTGTGCTTGGAAGACTGCCAACCTTCCCACTGAGAATCAAGTCCCTCTTTCGAACTCTTTAATGTCAACACAATCAGCTCTCCAATGGCTGCAAAAACTTTCCTACGACATCTTGTCACAAGCCAAGAAAACCATCAATCTTGAAAACAAATTATACAAGACTGAAAATGATGCTAACAAAGTCTTTTTCTCTTTAAACAAACTGTCGCATCTTGTACTTCATCAAAGTACATGGCATTTCCCCGCATCTTGATATACTCAAAATTGACTTACAAGCCAACAAACACCATCGACTAAACACAAGTCGAAAAACATGATCGACACAACATAGTCGTCAGACAATCATCGATGCCAGTTGAGACTCATTTGAAAGATCTCAATCTTCCCAAAATGACAAGTCGACAAACATGATAGACAATCATGAATCATTCATGATGAACCATCACTAGGTTCATTGCTTACACATACACAAAAACAAATGCATGTGCATGACTCTTCAACTCTCCTTCCAGTAAAAACATAAGTACATAAACCCCATGACATGTGGGTACATAAGAGTTGAAATGAAAAATATAAATGACAGTAACAAGTGAACATCATATCCATCTTTTACATCCTCCTGGCGACATTGTGCAACAAACAAAAATGCCTTCAAAATGAATTGCATTCACATGCAACTTGCATCATGCAAGTTGTGATAAACTGTTGCAACTTATCATGCTTCCCATAAATGCACACATAATGCTGAAAAGTGCATTTACAATAGAAAATGCAAGCCTTACTTGCTCAAGAAATCCAACCATTTCTTACCAAGCCAACTCAACGGTGACTTTTTCTGTTGAACATCGTCCTCTTGTGAATCATCTTGAATCACATCGATGATGGAATCTTCTCTTCCATTCTTGCCAATCTATTTATCCATTTGCTTTGTGTGTTGTGGATGAGTAGTTGGATGTAATGTCCAACATTGTTCGATGAGATGACCCCGCTTCTGACAATGAGTGCAAATCTTTTGCATCCTCTTTTCACGTTGTCTTTTCTTATAAAGTTTCCTGAAAACGGTTAATCTTTTCCAACATTTTGAAACATGATGGTTATACAAACCACAATATGTACATGGATTCTTTCTTCCATTTTTACATACAAATTTATCATGCTTAACATAATCAAAAGAAACTGAATGATAAGAAGAATTATACCTTGAACATTCACCTTTATCACCTCTTTGAGGAGGTGAATCTGAAGAGTTACAAGCTCTCCTTTGAAGACCATCAACAGTGTTCTTGTCCTCATCACTATCACAACTCTTTCATTTCACACATTTGCATTCATCTTAAACACAAGCGTTGCATGCTGGAGGGATTGAACTTTCACCTTTAAATCCTTCTTGAGGAGGTTAACTTGAAACAAAATTTGTACTTGGAACTTTTTCCCTTGTCTCCTCGACTTTGGAATTTGCTCCATCTTTCCGTTCATATCCAAGACCACAATACCTGGGTCTTTCTTCAACAACAATAGGCTCAACAATTCCTTGTGCATGCTTGCCCAAACCTTTACCTTCATAGCCCATTTTTAACAATAACTTGGACCCTATTCCTTTTGTGTGATTTTCAAAACCACCAAAACATTCATATTGAAAGGAATTAGAAGATAAACTAACATTGCATACCTCATGTTCATGCATGTACTTAGTAAGGGTTTCCTTTGCCTCATGGAGTTGAATCTTCATCTCATGCAACCTTTCAAGAAGTTGGTCTTTCTCCTGCTTCATGGCCATCAACTTCTCTTCAAGAGCAATGTTCACATTTCTTTCTTCACACATCTTTTTCATCAAATCTCTCGTAGTTAGAATCTCTTCTTTGTCAAAGAATTTATATAATGAAAATGTATGAGAACTATCAATGCTTGAAGCTTCCTCCATCCTTGCAAGATATCAAACTTCAACACAAAACTTGCACAAAAACCAATAGCTAAATCTCAAGCTATCAATGGCAAACACATGAGAAAAACAAACTATGCTCTGATACCACCTGATATGAAAATAGAAGGCTTACTTTTTATGCTATTCAAGCACCCTCTACTTCAATAAAATAAACTTTACAGGACCTTGCTTCATGTGTTAAAATATGCAAGATAAACTTATGTGTTAAGTTCATGTATCTTCTTGTAAATGATTATGTGTGAGGATATGTTCTTTTAAATGGTTATATATGTACTTTCAATAAATACACAACAACATAACTTGCAGCAAATAAACCATCAAACTCACAACAAGAACAACATGATAAAGAAGTTCACCCCCCTCCGGACTACATCTCCTTGAGCCTCCATCAATGGACTTGGCTCTCTGGGATTAATTTGTCAAAAATTATTTTACAAGATGTTGCTCAACTCCAATGCAAAAAAAGTCTGTACCATTGAGATCAGAACTCATAAAAACCCCAAAAATGGCTAATAGAACTCTGAAAACAGATCATGGCTCATTTGGGCATGATCTCTTCTACATGAGGCCATAAGCTTCCCTGAGCTTATCTTTGGAAACAACACCTATAAAAGTCCTAAAAAACATCTAAAAACTGTCCCAATGTGTTTAGAGCATACGAATTAGCCAAAAATGATTATTCAATCAGAGAAAACAAACATAGGCTCACCAAAACATGTCCTCCATCAATGAGGGCTTCAAGCTCCCTAGAGCTTGCTGAAACTTAAATGGTGAAAAAATTGTAGAAGAAGACTTCAAATGGCCTTGATAATAGTTCCAATGGATTCATGACGTCAAAAAACCCCTAGCTGGGCTTTTACGGCACCTCAATTGACCAAACGATGAAGAAGATAGGCCTCCTGCCATTTTCCTCCTTCAAGCTTGTTGTCTCTGGTTCGCCAAAATGCACCCTTGTGTGTTTGAACCAATAACACACGCTTATTTAAGTGCAAAAACCTGGCACCAGCGTGCAACCACAAAAATGGTCAAAATGTCAAACCGTTAACAGATTTTTAGCCCCCAACCACAAGCCGTTGGGCATATGAGCACCATACGACCAAGTCTTAACGCGCAAAAAGGCTCCAATGCCAAATGGCATGAGCACTTGACAAATGGCAAGCGAATAAGTTGACAAGCATCTAGGTGAATATAGGTGCATGGCTATGGTCATTTTAAAACCAAACTCTCACACATTTAATTTGGGCGCATGGTCATATAAATGGTGAGCGCAACCGGGGGCTGGGGCTAACCCCAACTCATAACTCAATTAACTTTAAATAAATATAAAACCATTTATATAACAAGAAACAAATTGTGGCGCGTTGGAAAAATGGAGTTTGCAAAGGCTTTGGTAAAGGGGAAGGTCCAGGGTTCAATCCCCATGGACTCCATAAACTTTTGAACAAACCATTAAACCAACAACCAATAAAGGGGTGCCACGTGGCAGCCCATGACTGGGCCACGTGGCACCATGCTATTTGCCCAAAATCTACCACGTGTCGCAATCTGATTCGCTCACTGTCAACCAATCAAAAACTGCCACGTCACTTCTGTCACCTCAGTGTATGGATGTGCCACATCATCGTACAAACATTCCAAGTCAGCATCCGTACGGACTGTACAGACTGCACAGTCAGCACTCATTTTTTTTACCTGTTTGACGATTCAGACAGATCGCGATATCTCTCTCTCCTGACGTCTGTTTGAGACGAAACAAATTGCGTTAGATTCATGACGATGAGGGCTACACTCATGTTCATTTTGAGTCAATTCCGAGAACGTTGATTTTTGGGCTAAATTTTGACCCCTGGTCCAAATTTTGATCAAGATGACTATAGAACCTTCTGGTACTAGATGACTTGGAGTGTGAGTACCAGATGACCTTGAGTGTTCTAGTGCAGGTACCGGTTTAGTTCTAGTGTGGGCACTAGATGACTTCCAATGAGGGAATAGTGCGGTAACATATTGTTTGGACATATAAACATAGGATTAAACCATCATCAACAAAACTATTATATAATCATCCTTTTAATCACTAAAAATATGGAAAATTGTGTATTAACCACATAGGATGAATAGCATGAGATAATGGAGGTTTATAGTGTAATTAGGGATATTTTATTGACGAAATGTGGGGAGAAGGTGTAATGATGAGTGTATTTGTGTAGCGTAAAATATGAAAAAACTGGAGCCCAACACACCCCCAAACCCAAGAATTTGCATGTCCTCATGAAAACAAGGTGAATAACTTATGATACTCTACTTATAGATTTATGTGACATTGTTTCTTTTGTGCAAGTTTTGTTTCTTGTGGAGTGACACTTTGGAAACTGCCACATATTGATTTCATACAGAGAAACAAAGTTATCATAAAAATGGCGGACAAGAAGTGGATGGGGTATCAAAGTGATGGTGAATGGTTTATAAAATGAAGTCAATGGTGGTCTTATGAACTTGGACGTCTGTATACTTTGTATCTTACATCAATTTTAAGACCAATATTTACTTTGTGGTTCTTTGTTTGGATAAGCAACAACGATTTCATCGTCTTTGAGATGACTTAAGAATGCTTTATGATGTACAAAGAGAAGACACTATATATGTTTCTTTGTATTTGTATACCACATATTTCCTTTTCATTACTTGGTCTTATCATCATATTATATTGTTCATTATGACAAGTGGAGTGAAGATGGAGGGTTTACTGAGTATTTGTGATAATGCATAGTGGAGTGTGAAGTAGGTAATAGTGGTTATGCATCATTTTTTGCAAGTTCTTAGTAAAGTAAAAAGATTTGTACCAGTTTTACCTCAAGTTACCCTTGCTTTGAATTCTAATGCATGCTAAAGTGGAAATTGTGTAGAACAAGACGAAATATCTATGGAGCCATGATGTGGACTGCTGAAATTTGAAGATGAAGTGGATCAAGTTTCAAAACTGATGGAAATTGATAAAATTTGAAGAGAACATAAGTTGATCTATGAAAGAGAAAAAGAACTGGTTGAAGATGCTGGAGATGTTTGAGATACCACTAAGAATCTAAAGATCTGAAAGGGATATGAGGATCTCTTCGCCCCCAAACCAAAGAGTTTGCATGTCCTCATGCAAACTACTACAAATTTTCTGATACCATTTTGAGCTCCGCTAAGAACAAAATATAAGAGTTGCTAATAAATTGTGGGAACACAATTTATGAGTAATAATCCTGAACACAGAGAAAGATGATCACAAGATCATGAAAATAAAAAACGATCATAACATGAATTTCATCTAATTCCACATTCTTTTAAAAATTTCCAATAAATATTTGATGAAAATTAGCATGAATGTGCGAAAATTGAGTAGTTTTCAAAAATAACTTGTGAATATTCCTCCTATATGTATAACCAACTTTTATGTTCTATAGCAGAGATTTCTATTTCTTTGCTTACAAAAAATTCATCAACAGATTAGCAACACTTGTGCTCAAAGAGTCTTGTATAAATTAGAGTAGGGATTTTGTTCTTCTCCTTTAGAACATAAAATAAAAGAGTATCAACAATATCAACAAATCAAAACCCCATAGGAAACTGGTCAGCCTTTTGCACTCTCAAAATATTTACAGTCATTTAATTAATAAAGATAAATTTCACAGTTGAGTACATTAGGCTTCTAAGATCATGGTCCCACTCTTAAGATAATACATATTAGATATAGTATGAATTCGATGATAAGGTCTTAATGTCAAGTTAGGGTTATTCTCAAATGACAAATAGAAGAAATTTATTTAACCTTTAGTTATGTTATCAATCTAGGAGTCTTTCCCTGACTGAAAAGGGAATGAGCCTGGTAACTTAACTTATTCTCTCAATGTTTACTCAAGTGGATCAAGTCGGGTGACTAATACAAGGTTTACTCAATCAAAACATGCATAGTCATAATCATATATACAAGTCTTTTAGCTAACTATGTTCAGAGGATTTAATAAAGGTGAATGTGTGGAGAGATTTTATCTTATTCGCAGAAGCTTACATGAACAATATATATGAATGGCCAATATAATAAGCAAGGAATACTTTTAAAGTTTAGTTTATAAGTGTAATGACAAGATGACAGTTCTTAGACACTATATAAGCATAATAAATGAAATAAATCATTCAGATACAAGCATAGAATGGACAAGAGGTAAATTTGAACATTATAGGCAAAAGAAGCTTATATTATGAAATGCTATGAGAAGTTTGGGAGTACAAGCAATGTATAACTACCAAAGTTGAACCCTTTAGTCTATAAAATAGATAGGCTTTATATCCTTTACAAGCAGTTTCAGATCCTCAAAAGATGGATCTGATAACCTCTTCTCCTATCTCAAATTCGAATTTGTAAGGTAGCTGGAAAAGACAAAAATTTCTGGAATTATACTTCTCAAATATTGGCCCATATCTCTCCAACCAAAACCGTTGTGTACAAACTGGAAGACGCTTTTGTATATTGGTTTGTTGTGAGAAACAACCTCTCTCAGTTATTTGAGACTCATTTTCATTTTCCCGGGATCTTCATTTCAAAAAGATGTGTCAAACAGGGAAATTCTGAGATCTGAAAATTAGGGCTCATAGATGAATTCGATTCTCCCAATATATGACACTTGTTGGAAAAATGAGAGAGTTTATTGTTCTTTGACATGTTAGAAACAACAAACTCTTCCCATTTCATGGAATGATTATCTATTCGCTCAGAATCATCATTTGAAAATGATGACTCAGTGTAGTAAAAACAGACTTTTGTGCACTTTCGGTGGCTAAAATAGCCCCGAATATCGGGTTTAAGCTATCAAAAATGAGGGATTTTTGTGGCTTAGAATCCCTTTTGGGAAGGTGCTTAGCCACCGAAACCTAAGTTTTGGATTTTTTGAAATAAAAACCAAATACAATTTTTTTCAATCTTTATTACAAACATAAGGCTCTAAAAAATGAACCTTAAAAAATTTAGAAATGTATTTTTCAATGACTTCCTATCACCTAAATAAACAAATTTGACTGTGTTATTTGAGGAGATAACATCTGGATCATTCTGGGGATGAAAACCTCCTGCGAGGTTTCCAAGAACCTAGTAGTTCTAGTCGCTTTTAGCATTGGGCATGGAGTCATCTAGCTTATACAACTGATCTTCTGCAAACCTGTAACTTTCTTGTAGCCTTTACCATTGGGCTATGGAGTCATTTGTCCTTTAGAACTGATCCCCTGCAAACCTGTAGTCTGTGTGTAGCTCGTCTGTAGCCTTTACAAAAGACATCTAGATGCTGGAAAACTGGATCAAATATACTTAAAATGGAAAGTCAAAAAGAGTTCCAAGAGAATAGGAAAAGATCCTATTTACTAGGTCAACTCCTTATCTCAATTATCTTCATGTCCTTCAAAATCTTTGATAGCTGCAATAGATCCTTAGAGACTGATAGAGAATCGAAATTGCCACCTTTGCTTAAAATATATTTTTTTTCCAAAATTAGGTAGCAAATTTAATATTCTCCTCTTCATGGCACCTTTTAAAACTGTAAGAGAAACCCAAATATGATGCCTTTAATTATTATCAATGATTATAAAACATCCTCGAGTCATTTGGATTAGAAAATCTCAGATCTTTGCAAAAATTGTAGCTTTCTGCCTTGTTTTGTGCTTTTGGTGGCTAGGAGAGCCAAAATCAGTGCTTGTAAGCCACCAAGAGCTCCTCTTTCGGTGGCTAATGAACAGTTGAAATGTTTGCCTAAGCCACCGAAAAGTCTTCTTTATAATAGTTGACAAAATTTGTAAAAATGCATTTTCTCTTAACTTAGTGATCTTTAAGGCTGCTCCTTTAAGCCTTCCACAGTGAACATGCGACCTCTAATAGCTTGCACAACTCGTGTTTTGATGAATAACATACCCATAAATGATACTACAAGCTAATAGTGATTGGTTACAGTCCAATCAAATAGTCAATGCTACCTCTATTTTAGATATTGATGCATCAAAAAGTAGATGAACATATTCAGATATCACAGTTCTCTACTGATATCTAGTTTCACCTTTGAACATTTCTGTAATCATACATTCCATTTCCATCTTTGTGCATGAACTATGGGCTTTCCAAACCGTTGAAGATGAAGATTTCTCTTTTAACTATGTTCTATTTATTCATGAAATCAATCAACTAAAAAAAAAAAATGTACTTTCTCATAGGGAGAGCTTATTCTCTCTGCCTACTCCTACTCTAACCAGATCTCCAAATTAATTACGTGAAGGATTACTTCCATAGAATCCATTCAAGCAACTTTAAAACTGAAAGGACCTTGTCTTTGTCACTGATCAATAAATGATTTCTGAAATGTAATAATAGTGATAAAAATTCATTCAAGAAGCCATACTCACCCAAAAACATGTGCAAGCTAAGGAAATCTGAAAATTTTAAGTTCTCTGGTAAGTGTGATTCCATGAAGGCTGCCACTGGATCTTTGAAAGGAAGATCAAAAACATGATGATCCACAAAAAACTCTTGCTCATCCATGATTGTTCCTCTTCTATAAAACTGGTCACTTTCTGGTTCTCTTGAGATCAACTTGTGATCATCAAAAACTACAATTTCTTCATCATAATAATGCTTAGAATATGATGATGGAGCAATGTTTAAATGACAAGGACTATGATCAGCAAGGAACATGTAATTTCCTATGCAATCATTGGTTACCATAGATTCATTTTGATTTACAAATTGATCATAAACTTCAGACTCATACTTGTCTCTGGAGTACTCTGCAAATGTTGAAGAGTTCAAATCCGAATCTGAAATGAGCTCATGTGCTTGTTGTTTCTCCAGATCTGCTTTACCTTCATTACCTTCCCGTTCAAAATCTGAATTGTATTGACATTCTGCTTGCTCATGTGCATGCAGAATTTCAAAGTCAACCCGCTCTTAGATCCTCCTGGAAACAAAGATGTTCTCCTCCACTCCTTGAGCATATTAAAACAACTGTGTTAAGGATGAGGACTTCCTTTCCAACAAGAGAAGATCTAAATACGAATGTTGAGCCATAACATAGTACAACATGGCAGCCATCTCAGTGGGCCAGATCTCCAAAGGCATGTCATGATAAATGCAACACGACCTTCGATTCAAGACAGGAAAAGCTTCATCCGGCTCTCTTTTCAAAGCATGAAAATCATCAAAGTAAGAATCTAATGATTTTTTCTTGCCCCAATACTTCAAGAAAGAATTAGATAACTCGATCCACAAGCCAATAGAATCATCTCTCGGACCCTTAAACCATACAACAATGTCTCTGATCAAGGACTTGGAGAAAAATCTCATAATCACATCTTCATGAACAATCTCAAATCGCTCAACAAAATCCTCAAAGGATTCCAAGTGCCTCTTAGCTGAAACTTGTTTCTCTCTAGAAAACTATGGAAGATATTCATAACATTCAAGAGGATAAGGATGAAGGAGATAGGGAAACCTCAAAGGTTTGAACATCTTCATCCCGATCTTAATTTGAAAAGAAATGGGTTGATTATGATAGCTAACATGTTGATGACAAGGTTAAACAGTAATACCACATGGTGTTGAGCTATGGACAGGGTTTGAATCAGTTTGGACCTCTGTAAGATTACATGGCTGATCAAATTCAAGGGAGATTTGAATACAATGATCATATTTATGAATAGGTTGAGGTATAGGTACTGAATCAACATCTACAATATAGGAAGTATGCATATATTCTTCTTCTAAAGATGGATATATACAAGAAGGATGATGATTTTATGAATACACAAAACATAAAATAATTCTGTTTACATGCAAAGGGAACATCATGAAAGAGTTGATTAAAAACAACAATAGTTCATGAATAAGACTAATGAACTGATACCTAGATTTGGAATTCAGCCTCTTCATCTTCTGTCAATCGAATCCTCCCCAGTGGAGTCTTTAATCGTGGAGTCGTGAGGAAGATGATACAGTCAATTCAATGTCCTCCTTTTGTCTTCCATCAAAAGTCAGATCTATGTCATTATTCTAGGGAAGGTTTCTTCATTTCATTCCCCGACGATGACGCCAATTTGTTATCACTCTAGGAGTCTTTCCCTAACTGAAAAGGGAATGAGCTTGGTAACTTAACTTATTCTCTCAATGTTTACTCAAGTGGATCAAGTCAGGTGATTGATAAAAGTTTTACTCAATCAAAACATGCATAGACATAATCATATAGACAAGGCTTTTAGCTAACTCTGTTCAGAGGATTTAATAAAGGTGAATGTGTGGAGAGATATTATCTTATCAACAGAAACATACATAAACAATATATATGAATGGCAAATATAATAAGAAAGGAATACTTGTAAAGTTTAGTTTATCAGTGTAATGACAAGATGACAGTTCTAAGACACTATATAAGCATAATAAATGAAATAAATCATTCAGATACAAGCATATAATGGTCAAGAGGTAAATCTGAACATTATAGTAAAAAAAAGATTATATTATGAAATTGTATGAGAAGTTTGGGAGTACAAGCAATGTATAATCCCCAAAGTCGAACCCTTTAGTATATAAAACTCATAGGATTTATAGCCTTTAAAATCACTTTCAGATCCTCAAAATATGGATCTGATAACCTCTTCTCCTATCTCAAATTCGAATTTGTGAGGTGGTTGGAAAAGATAGAAATTTATGAAAATATGCTTCTCAAACATTGACCCATATCTTTCCAACCATAACCACTGTGTACAAGGTGGAAGAGAATTTTGTATATTGGTTTCCTGTGATAAAAAACCTCTCTCAGTTCTTTGAGATTCGTTTTCATTTTCTCGGGATCTGCATTTCAAAAACATGTGTCAAACAGGGAAATTATGAGATCTGACAATTAAGGCTCGGAGATGAATTTGATTCTCCCAATCTATGACAGTTATTGGAAAAATGAGAGAGGTTATTGTTATTTGACATGTTATAAACAACAACCTCTACCCGTTTCTCAAAATGATTCTCCAGTCACTCAGAATCCTCATTTGAAAATGATGACTCAGTGTAGTTAAGACAAACTTTTTTGCACTTTCGGTGGCTAAAATAGCCCCGAATTTTGGGTTTAAGCTATCAAAGCTAGGCCTTTCGGTGGCTTAGAATCCCTTTTGGGAAGGCGCTTAGCCACTGAAACCCAATTTTTGGATTTTTTGAAATAAAAACCAAATCCAATGTTTTTCAATCCTTATTACAAACATAAGGCTCTCAAAAATGAACCTTCAAAAATTTAGAAATGTATTTTTCAATGACTTTCTATCACCTAAATAAAAAACATTGATTGTTTTATTTTGGGAGATAACATCTGGCTCCTTCTGGGGATGAAAACCTCCCTACGAGGTTTCCAAGAACCTAGTAGTTCCATTCACCTTTAGGATTGGGCATGGAGTCATCTGGCTTATACAATGGATCTTCTACAAACATGTAACTTGCCTGTAACCTTTACCATTGGGATATGGAGTCATTTTTCCTTTAGAATGGATCCCCTACAAACATGTAGTCTACGTGTAGCCCGCATGTAGCCTTTACAAAAGACATCTAGATCTTAGAAAACAGGATCAAATTTACTTAAAATGGAAAGTCAAAAACAGTTCCAAGAGAATAGGAAAAGATCCTATTTACTAGGTCAACTCCTTATCTCAATTATCTTCATGTCCTTCAAAATATTTGATAGTTGCAATAGATATTTAAAGACTGATAGAAAATCGGAATTGCCACCTTTGCTCAAAATATAGTTTTTTGCCAAAATTAGGTAGCAAATTTAATATTCTCCTCTTGCTGGCACTTTTTAAAACTAGAAGAGAAACCCAAAAATGATGCCTTTAATTATTATCTATCATTATAAAACATCCTCGAGGCATCTGGATTAGAAAATCTTGTATCTGTCCAAAAATGGTAGATTTCTTCCCTCTTTTGTGATTTTGGTGGCTAGGAGAGCCAAAATCCATGCATGTAAGCCATCGAAAGCTCATCTTTCGGTGGCTAATGAACAATTGAAAGGTCTGCCTAAGCCACCGAAAAGTCTGCACTATAACAGTTGACAAAATTTGCAAAAATGCATCTTCTCTTAACTTACTGATCTTTAAGGCTGCTCCTTTAAGTCTTCTACAATGACCATGCAACCTCTAACAACTTGCACAGCCTGTGTTTTGATGAATAACATGCCTAGAAATGATACTACAAGCTAATAGTGATTGGTTACAGTCCAATCAAATAGTTAATGCTCCCTCTATTTTAGATATTGATGCATTAGAAAGTAGATGAACATATTCAGATATCCCAGTTCTCTGCTTATATCTAGTTTCACCTTTGAAAATTTCTGTAATTAGACATTCCCTTTCCATCTTTGTGCATGAACTATGGGATTTCCAAACCGTTGAAGACAAAGATTTCTCTTTTAACTTTTTTCTATTTATTAATGAAATCAATCAACTAAAAAAAAAAACTACTTGCTCATAGGGCGAGCTTATTCTCTCTGCCTACTCCTACTCTAACCAGATCTGCAAATTAATTAAGTGAAGGATGACTTCCAAAGAATCCATTCAAGAAAATTTAAAACATAAAGGACTTTGTCTCTGTCACCGATCAATAGATGATTTCTAAAATGTAATAATAGTGATAAGAACTCATTCAAGAAGCCATACTCACCCAAAAACATGTGCGAGCTACCAAAATCTAAAATTTTTGGGTTCTCTAGA
This sequence comes from Picea engelmannii, assembly GCA_009831015.1. Taxonomy (NCBI): domain Eukaryota; kingdom Viridiplantae; phylum Streptophyta; class Pinopsida; order Pinales; family Pinaceae; genus Picea; species Picea engelmannii. The sequence goes on from ML776635.1 coordinate 1,265,874, forward strand.
AAGTATGATTCCATGAAGGCTACCAGCAGATCTTTGAAAGGAAGATCAAAAACATGTTGATCCACAAAAAAATCTTGCCCATCCATGACTGTTCCTCTACTAGAAGACTGATCACTTTCTGGTTCTATTGAGATCAACTTGTGATCATCAAAAACTACAATTTTCTCATCAGAATAATGCTTAGAAGATGATGATGGAGCAATGTTTAAATGACAAGGACTATGATAAGCAAGGAACATGTAATTTCCTATGCAATCATTGGTTACCATAGATTCATTTTGATTTACAAACTAATCATAAACTTCATACTCATACCTGTCTTTGGAGTACTCTGCAAATGTTGAAGAGTTCAGATCTGAATCTGAAATGAGCTCATGTGCTTACTGTTGTTCCAGATCTACTTTACCTTCATTACCTTCTTGTTCAAAATATGAAGTGTACTAACATTCTTCTTGCTCACATGCATGCAGATTTTCAAAATCAACCCACTCTCAGATCCTCCTAGAAACACGAATGTTCTCCTCCACTCCTTGAGCATCTTCAAACAACTGTGTTAAGGATGAGAACTTCCTTTCCAACAAGAGAAGAACTAAATTTGAATGCTGAGTCATAACATAGTACAACATGGTATCTATCTCAGTGGGCCGGATCTCCAAAGGCATGTCATGATAAATGCGATAGAACCTTCGATTGAAGACAGACAAAGCTTCATCCGACTCTCTTTTCAAAGCATGAAAATCAACAAAGTAAGAATCTAATGATTTGTTTTTTTCCCCAATACTTCAAGAAAACATTAGAGAACTCAATCCAAGAGCCAATAGAATCATCTCTCGGACTCTTAAACCATACAACAAAGTCTCTGATCAAGGACTTGGAGAAAAATCTCATAATCACATCTTCATGAACAATCTCAAATCGCTCAACAAAATCCTCAAAGGATTCCAAGTGCCTCTCATATGAAACTTGTTTCTCTCCAGAAAATTGTGGAAGATATTCATAACAATCAAGAGGATAAGGATAAGGAGATAGGGTAGCCTCAAAGGTTTAAACATCTTCATCTTGATCTTAATTTGAAAAGTAGTGGGATGATTATGAGAGCTAACATGTTGATGACAAGGTTCAACAGTAATGCCATAGGGTGTTGAGCTATGGACATGGTTTGAATCAGTTTGGACCTCTATAAGGTTACATGGCTGATCAGATTCAAGGGAGATTTGAATACAATGATCATCTTTATGAACAAGCTCAGGTATAGGTACTGAATCAACATCTACAATATAGGCAGTATGCAAATCTTCTTCTTCTAAAGAGGGATATATACAAGAAGGATGATGATTTTTTGAATATACAAAACATAAAATAATTCTCTTTACATGCACAGGGAACAACATGATAGAGTTGATAAAAAACAACAACAGTTCATGAAGTAGACTAATGAACTGATACCTGGATTTGGAATTCAACCTAGTCATTTTCTGTCAATCGGATCCTCCCCAGTGGAGTATTTAATCGTGGAGTCACCAGGTAGATGATACAGTCAATTATGTGTCCTCCTTTTGTCTACCATCGAAATTCAGATCTTTGTCGTTCTTCCTAGGGAATCTTGCTTCACTTCGTTCCCCGACAATCATGCCAACTTGTTATCACTCCAGGAGTCTTTCCTTGACTGAAAAGGGAATGAGCCTGGTAACTTAACTTATTCTCTCAATGTTTACTCAAGTGGATCAAGTCAGGTGACTGATACAAGTTTTACTCAATCAAAAAATGCATAGACATAATCATATAGACAAGGCTTTTAGCTAACTCTATTCAAAGGATTTAATAAAGGTGAATGTGTGGAGAGATCTTATCTTATCAGTAGAAACATACATAAACAATATATATGAATGGCCAATATAATAAGCAAGGAATACTTGTAAAGTTTAGTTTATCAGTGTAATGACAACATGACAGTTCTCAGACACTAGATAAGCATAAGAAATGAAATAAATCATTCAGATACATCCATATAATGGACAAGAGGTAAATTTGAACATTATAGGCAAAAAAAACTTATATTATGAAATGCTATGAGAAGTTTGGGAGTACAAGCATTGTATAATCCCCAAAGTTGAACCCTTTAGTATATAAAACTAATAGGCTTTATAGCCTTTACAAGAAGTTTCATATCCTCAAAAGATGGATCTGATAACCTCTTCTCCTATCTCAAATTCAAATTTGTGAGGTGGCTGGAAAAGACAAAAATTTATGGAAATATTCTTCTCAAAGATTGACCCATATCTCTCCAAAAAAACATGTTGTGTACAAACTGGAAGAGGCTTTTGTATATTTGTTTGTTTTGAGAAAAAACCTCTCTCAGTTATTTGATATTTGTTTTCATTTTCCCGGGATCTGCATTTCAAAAACATGTGTCAAACAAGGAAATTTTGAGATCCAAAAATTAGGGCTCACAGATTAATTTGATTCTCCCAATATATGACACCTGTTGGAAAAATGAGAGAGGTTATTTTTCTTTGACATGTTAACAACAAAAATTCCACCTGTTTCTCAAAATTATTTTCCAGTCGCTCAGAAGCATCATTTTAAAATGATGATGTAGTGTAGTAAAAACAGACTTTTCTGCACTTTCGGTGGCTAAAATAGCCCCGAATTTCAGGTTTAAGCTACCAAAAGCTAGTGCTTTTGGTGGCTTAAAAGCCCTTTTGGGAAGTCTCTTAGCCACCAAAACCTAGGTTTTGTCTTTTTGGAAATAAAAACCAAATCCAATGTTTTTCAATCTTTATTACAAGCATAAGGCTCTAAAAAATGAACCTTAAAATATTTAGAAATGTATTTTTCAATGACTTCCTATCACCTAAATAAACAAATTTGATTGTGTTATTTGAGGAGATAACAAGTTCAACTATGGATGCTTCTTCTTAATGATTTACACAAGTATATCGTTCATACAAAAAAATATAGATTAGGTATATCAAAATCAGAACCCATTTCCAGCAAGCTTGTTCAATACTCCGATGGGGTAATTTTGACATCTAAGAAATATCCTCCCCAAGTAGAATGCCCCATTTCCCACAATCCTATTCAGTACCCTGATGGGTTTTCCTAGTCATACCACAAGTCGGTACCCGCTACTAACAGACCTATTCAGTATCCCGACGAGTTAGCCTCTTACACCCATTTTCCATCAAAGGCTCATATCCCAAAATTTACCCTTAAGATAAAATTTATGTATTGCGTTCAGATGGGTGAATGGGGAAACATATTTCAAAACATTTTCACGGGATGGGATGGTATTGGATTGGAAGATATTTTATAGATTTCCCATAAAATATTGTTCTCATGAAAAACAAACTTATGTATTGAGATTTAGTCAAAAGACATATCATGGTCAAGCTTACTTAATGTGTGGTGGATGAGGCCATGAGTGAATGACCTAAAGGTGCCTCTAGTCCTCAATTTCATCTTCTCCATATAATATTATAATAGTATTCCCATGGGTAGAAACTTCATGCACTCTCATGCTACTCTTTAATAAGGATGCTCTATTGACCAACTTTGAGATTAGATCATGTTGTACTAGTTGCCTATGGGCCTCATAATATTGGATTTTAACTTTATGTAATCCCATAGTATAATCAAAGACATGGCTATGAGTTACTGCTTATAATAAATGATCTAAAATTTTGTATAAAGACTGAAAATGAAATCTCTTAAAAATTATTGGTTGTGACAAAAAGTCACAGGTTTGATTAATCGAACTCTTTTCTTCTTAGTTTTTCATTATTAATGATTACGTAAACTGTAAATTTCTTCAAGGAAAATAGTAGAGAAAAACTAATAAAGGTCGGAAGGTAGTCTTCAGAAAAAAAATAAAAATTAGGAGAGTAATAGAAAAAGGGATTCAGTTGTTCCAAAAACATATTAGGTAACAAAATATCAGAATAAAATACATTTTTTATGAAACAACAAAACCAAAATAAATGCAATTTCTTCCCTAAATCAGTCATAGAGATGTTTTCCAAATCCAACCAAAACGATAATGCCTGCGAAACTCCAACAAATAATCATGGCCTCATTTATTTAGAAAACTTTGAAACATATATATCAGCTGAAAACATATTAAAAATGATGTCACAATAAACTATATACAACATTTATTCACCTATTCTCTATCCTACCTTAAAAAAAAAACATTTTCAAGTATACGTGTATCCCAATGCTACCATGTGTGTAGCATGATTACAAATATACTCACATTCAAGTTTGAACAATATACTTTAATAAATACCAGAACACAAGGAACCAATTGTTTTGAATGATATGATGTGAAGATTTGTTGAAGAAAAGAGTGGCGTTGTTTAAATTTGATAGTCGTTTGGAACCATAGCTCAATGTAGTCTTGGTGTTCTTGGTTCACTTTCTCATTTAGACTACTCTGCATGTTTTCCTCTATCATTCCATGCCAATCATCTTCTTTTGGATGGTTTGTCTCTTGGATGCATATATGATCTGGTGATAGGCATGTCAAGAAATCCTCGATCTCAGGTTATAGAGGTTGCTCTCCATTGAACGATTCTCCGACCTCCTCTATAGGTTGGAAAAGGTGAGAGAGGAGGATTCTAGATATTATCCTAGATGTATCTTAGGGAACTCTTGTTCTTTTGTTACTTCTGGAGATGTATATAGGTTTTTGAATATTGTCAATATTCACTCTTCTTGACAGGCAGATATCCCAACTATAGCTAGGATTTGAGAGAGTTCTTCCAAACTCTTGTTCATCTTTGAAGCTTTGTTTTTGTTTGATGGGTAATGTCTCACACATGGATTAGGGGTTCTGACATCACCCAAAAACTTTTAAAAATCCTAAATAAATGAAAAGGAATTGAACTGAAAGAAAATGTAAGAAAACCAATTATATACTCGAAACACCATTGTGCTACTAGGACCCTGTTGTCACCAAGTTATCTATTCACACAAGTTAGCTTCTCTTCTTATATATATATATATATATATATATATATATATATATATATATATATNGAGAGAGAGAGAGAGAGAGAGAGAGAGAGAGAGAGAGAGAGAGAGAGAGAGAGAGAATGGATAATGCTAATAAGACACAAATTCTAACTACTAAGAGGAAGAGGACAACCTAACATTGTACAACCCCACTAAAGTGGATGCATGGGATCTTCCCTCATGTCTTACCGTATTCTCTTTGCCATTAGGTCATCCTTAAAATCACACCAAACTTGCATGAAAATAAACACACTTTCATGAAAGGAACAATCAAGGATTTGGAGAAATAAAAGAAACTTACCTATGCTCTAATCCCTTTAGCACCGCCCCGACAACGACACAAAAAATGTTGGGATAAATATATGCACTATTAATTCCCAACATTAAATTATCAACCAGGGAGTTGTAGACTTAGAGGTGCAACCATAAGAAATGCAGGATTGGAGCCTAGCCTAGCCTAATATAAAGCTAGTGACAATATGAACAAACTGAGAAAAGTAAAACAAACTACAAGAAATTAACACTAAGGATTCATCACTGGGACATAGAAATAACTTAGCAATATAAAGGCTTAGATCAGTCTTTCATGCACTCAGGGTGATATTCATGTGATTAATCATGAGTATCTTACTTAATTTTCATGTCCTTCAATGATTATTTCCTATAGAGGATCCACACTTAAATGCAATAAAATAAATAAGCAAATAGAAACAAATTCAAGTGACAAGGAATAAACTAACACCTTCGGTAGAATCCCAACGTGGGGAGGCCATATATCATGAGTTAGACCTTTAATCTTTCCTTTGGTGATTGAAACTATGTGGAATTAAAGTGCAATAAACTCAAAATCATCAATCTCAATCAGTACCAAACTAGCCTAATCTAGCAATCATCAAATATATTCAATATTAAAATTTTGGTATTGAAAACAAAAACTAGTGCAAAATGGTACCAAGATCTAAAATAAGTAAAATTATCCTCATTAAAAAATTATTCTCAAAATCCAAGCACTTTAATCCTTATTATGTTGTCTTCAAACCTTGTTGACTAACTGTAAAAGTAAATTATTGAAAATAGAGTAGAATAAATGAAAATGATGCAAACAAAGTACTATCATGTTGTCACTCCTTCAAATAATTATGGAATCAACCCATAAAAAATGAAAATGACTCTGCTCATTTAAATCCACTCAATACTCAAGCTCTTCAGAAAAATGGAATCACCCAAAAGACTCTTTCAATCACTCATCCGTTTACAACAAAATTCCACAAACTCAATTTCAAAGATTGTTGGTTGTTGAATTCATGCTCAACAAAATATAATTACATTCTTCTTCTCAAACTCCTAATCGGTTCCAACTCAAGAATAATTTCAATTGTGTCAAGAATCAATTCTCTATTTTGTGAGTATGTTTTGAATAATATATTTGTACAATCCTTATTTTTAATATTCATAACCTTTGGAGTTATGTTAATATCATTCTTTGAAGAACCTATGATATGTATTTCTATAAGAGTTCAATATTGATTTTTGTTTGTTTCTTTACATAAAAATCAATCTTATAGATTGAATTAAAATATTGTAATTAAGAGTCATTCTTGTTGGGTACGTGTTATTTTCTTTTCATGTGTGTGTGTGGGCACGTCAGATTTGACAACTGCGTCTGACGATCCCAACTTCCTTCGCTCTTTGTGTCATGTGTGCCAAGATATTTCCTAGCAGGGTCCTAGGGGGGGGCAGGTATCCCCCCCTCCCTCGGTTACACGCAATGCTTGGCTCCGAGTGACAACCCAGAGCTGACGGAGTTAGAGGCAGTGCCCCAAAATTATTATTTTTTTGGGGTGGATTTTTCTATTATTAGCGGTTTTCTAAATTAATCCTGGATTAAGGGATTATGGTTTTGGTAGCTACGTAATACCTAAAACATTGTATATATTGTATGGTGAATGGTGAAATTAATACAATGAAGAGCTGAAAGGTACGGCACCAAGGAAGACTGGTTTTCTCCTGTTTAAGGGTTTCCAGCGTAAATCTTTGTGTACTATGTGTATGAGCCATTGATTAATTTTTGTTTTTCTTAAGAATCTATATGCATTTATTTACTTCACATGTTTAACACTTACATGTGTTATCAGAGCTCATTTTTGGCTTTAGATGGATGCCTTTGTTGCCGAGGGTTTGGCTTGGTCTTGATAGGTAAATTTTATCTTGGGTCTGTGATAAAGTTGGGTTTAGTGGGAGATTTTTCAATGGTTATTCGAGTGTAGAAAGAGGAATGGAGAGATATTCTAGAATCGAGATAGAGAAGTTCAAGGGTAAAAAAATTGAGCTATGGAATCCCTAGATGGAGGACCTTCTTGTAGACAAAGAACAATGGATCGATGTGGATCCTGGTACACATCCTATTGGTATGCAACCTAATGGCACACACATGACTGGTACACAACCTACTAGTACACAAACTACTAGTACACCACCTACTCATATGTAGAAGGAAGATTGGGAGAAGTTGGACAAAAGAGCAAGGAGTACTATTTGAATTTGTCTGGTAGATTCAGTGTTGTTGAATGTCTCAGGAGAATCTACAGCCAAGGAACTATTGGATAAGTTAGGGAATTTGAATCAATCAAAGTCTCTAGTAAACAAGTTGTTTCTTTGAAAGAAGTTGTATCATCTTAGGATGGAATATGGAGATTCTGTGACGGAAAATCTGAATGCCTTAAATACTTTGGTAAGTCAACTTGTCTCTATTAATATTACGATTGCAAAACAAGATAAGTGTATTACTTTGTTATGTTCTTTGCTAGACTCTTGGGATAATATGGTTGTAGAAATTGGTATTACCACTCAATCTACATTGAAGTATGAGGATGTAGTTGCATCCCTTTTATCTGAAGAGATGAGATGGGAAAAAATGGATGGTCATCACACATATGATTTATTTGTAAGAGGTCGTACTCAAGACAAGAATCCTGGTAAGTCTTCATGGGGGAGATCTAAATCTATAGGTATATCTAAGTCTCCAGGAAAATCTTTGAAGAAATGTTGGAAGTGTGGTAAAAAAGGGAATTATAAGAAAGATTGAAAGTCTAAGAAGGTTGTTAAACCAAAGGGATATGATAGTACCTCTTCCACGGAGGAGAAAACCTCAACTGAAGAAGGAGTGATGTTTACCTGGAATCTACAGGTATGCATGAAGAACCTGATGTATGGTTGATCGAATCAGGTGCGTCATATCATATGACTCCTCACAGGGAGTGGTTCTATGAATATGAAAAATATGATGGCGGTGATGTATTCCTAGGAGATTACTCGTCAACAAAAATCATGGGATGTGGAAGGATTAGGTTGTTGCTAAAATATGGAAGGATTAGAACTATCCCTGGGGTTTTGCACATTCCAAAACTATCCAGGAGCCTAATATCTATAAGCAATTTGGATGATGCAGGAGTGGATAATGTATTGGGAAAGGGAACTTGCAAGATGGTACAAGGGGCAATGGTGTTGATGAGGGGATTTCATTGTGGAACTCTGTACAAGTTGTTGGGAAGCACTTATACTAATGGGTGTAATAGTTATGTTGTCCCTGAGCAGAGAAATGAAGGAGACAAGACCAATATTGTCCCTGAAAAGAAGACCATGCCGTGGCATCAAAGAATGGGGCATATTAGAGAAAAGGGCCTTCAAAGACTACACGATAAAGGTATGGTTGAAGGTATGTCTAATTGAACTCTGGATTTTTATTTCTGTGAACATTTCATATATGGTAAAAAAATCGAGTAAGATTCTCATCTAGTGCTACAAGAGCAAAGGGGATCTTAGAGTTGATACACAGTGATGTGTTTGGACCCGTTCATGTTCCATCCCTAGGTAAAAATTTGTATTATGTTTCATTCATAAATGATTTCTCAAGGAACACATGGATTTATTTTCTTAGAAAGAAATATGACGTATTTGATAAATTTAAAGAGTTTAAGACTCTGGTAGAAAATCAGATAGAAAAGAAAATAAAGGTATTGAGGACAGATAATGGTGGAGAATTCTGCGGAAATAAATTCGAAGAATTCTGTAAGAAGTGTGGTATAGAAAGACAAAATACTAGTCCATACACACCTCAACAAAATGGAGTTGCAGAAAGAATGAACATGACACTAATGGACAAAGCAAAGAGCATGATTAGTGGTACCGAGTTAGGAAAAGAATTTTGGGTAGAGGCAGTGGGTACACCATGTTTCCTAGTCAATTGATCACCCTCATCAATGTTAGATGATAAAACTCCACACGAGGTATGAACTAGCAAGAAGCCCTCTCTTGAACATATTAGAGTGTTTGGTTGTGATGCTTATGTACATGTTCCAAAGGAAAATAGGAGTAACTTGGATAATAAAGATGAAAAGTGTATCCTTATTAGTTATAAAGATGGTGTGAAAGGATATAAGCTTTGGAACCCATAAACTAAGAAGATTGTTTACAGTCGGGATGTTGTTTTTAGAGAGGTAAAATATGTTTCCAAACATGAATTACTACCAAGGAAACAAGAACTGAAGAAAATAGAGCTTGAGTTGGATGATGCAAAATATGAATCACCTGAAGAAGATGAAGCAAAAGAATAAGAAACTCATACCCCAATATTGAGGAGATCAGTGAGAGAAAGAAGGCAACGAGAAAGGTATAGTCCACTTGATTTTCATTCCAACTTTTCTTTATCTATTACTGATGATGATCCCATAATTGTCAGGGAAGCAGTGAATTCAGAGGATAGTAAACTATGGAAGAAGGCCATGGTTGAAGAAATGGATGCCTTGGATAAGAATGAATCATGGGATATAGTTGAGTTTCCATGATTTGGATTTATGCCAGAACAGAACAGAATACACAAATAACCATAAATACAAAGATGCAACAGAAATAACACTTCATTTCATTAATATCAAAGAACTAAAATTTGTTTATAGACAAAATAAAAATAAACTAGCTAGGGTGTTGGTAGCTTATCTCTGAGAAGATATTTGGTGACTACAGGCCTCTGAACTCTGTGTTAAAATGAGTCTTGAAGGCCTATATATTATTGAGAAACAATGGAAACCCTAAACATCCAAAAAATCTAACCCTAGGAGATGAAACGCTAGAATATGGTCTCCATCAGGGTAAATTGGTACATCAATTTCCCTGTGTCATAACTTTGGCATACTATCATTGTTTGACGCATATGATACATTGTTAGAAATATCTATCCGAGGAATACAACTATTGATATAGAAAATTACAATTATATTCGTCCATCAGTTGATTCCCAAAAAACGTTGTTTAGGGCCTTAAAACGGCTCCGAAAGTTTAGGACCCGAAAAACTGCCAAAAATAGTAAATTGTGCTACAATTATGAAAACTGAAAAATTGAAAGAAACAATGGTGGGGGTCCAAGTGGAATAGGATGGTGGCCACCAATGTCCACCTGGATCATGCGAACTGGAAGAAAATTTGTTGGTAGCAAATGGTTGTTTAATAAGTTTAATGTAGAAGGAAAAGTGGAGAAATACAAAGCTCGATTAGTAGCAAAAGGTTATTCCCAGTTAGAGGGAATTGAATTTGGTGATATTTGTTCTCCTGTTGCCAAGTTAATGTCTATTATATTTCTTTTATCTATTTTTGTTTCTTTTGATCTTGAAGTGGAATAGATGGATGTGAAGACAACATTCCTACATGGGGATCTGGAAGAAGAAATCTACATGAAGCAACCATAAGGATTTGTAGTGAAGGGAAAGAAAGAGCTGGTTTGTAAGCTAAAGAAGTCAATATATGGTCTGAAGCAATCACCTACGATGTGGTACCAAAATTTTGATAGATACATCCTTGGATTGGGATTTGTGAGAAGCAGGGCTGATCACTGTGCATATTCCAAGCAGGTTGGTAATCACTTCATTTATGTAGTGTTGTATGTTGATGACATGTTGCTGGTAGGAAATAACATGGATGTTATCAAGGAGGTGAAATCGTAGCTATCCTCCAAATTTGACATGAAGGATCTCGGTGTTGCTAACTTCATTCTGGGAATGGATATTAAAAGATACCGTACAAACAAGAAACTTTGGTTGAATCAGAGAAAATATGTTAAGACAATATTGCACAGGTTTAATATGCATGGAAGTAAACTGATCAAGGTTCCTATTATTGTAGGTGTAAATTTATCTATAAATCAGTGTCCCAAGACATAGGAAGAAGAAGAGGACATGTCCCATGCTCTATATGCCAGTGCAATTGGCAGTTTGATGTATGCAATGGTCGGTACTATACCAAACATTTCACATGCAGTGGGAGTTTTGAGCAGGTGTATGTCAAAACCAGGGAAGGAGCATTGGACAACAGTAAATAGGGTCTTCAGGTATCTTCGTGGCACTACCAGTGACGGATTATGATACCAAGGAAGACCATGATTAGACAAAGTGGTGGACATACATGGCAGACTGGGGTGGATATCCAGATTGCAAAAGGCCTACAAGTGGGTATGTGTTTAACCTATTTGGAGGAGCAATCAGTTGGATGACAAAAATATAGGTTGTAGTGGCACTCTCAACTATAGAAGATAAATACATGGTAGCCACTCATGCAAGCAAGGAAGTAGTATGGTTACATAGATTGTGTTTAGGTATTGGATTGGTACAACAAGCAATGAGATTAGATTGTGACAGTCAAAGTGCAATATTTCTGGAAAATAATGAAACTTATCATTCGAAGACAAAGCATATTGATGTTCAGTATCACTTTGTGAGAGACATGGTTGAAGAAAATAAGGTGTTGCTGGAAAAGGTTGACACTTTGAAGAATGTTGTAGATTCATTGACAAAGTCTGTGAGCACAGAAAATTTCTCCTGGTGTAGAGTAACAATGGCCATTGCTGCCCTGGATTGTTCAATATATAATCCCATGAACCCTTGTATGTAAAGAAAACAACAAGTGGGAGAATGTTGGGTATGTGTTATATTCTTTGCATGTGTGTGTGTGTGGGCATGTCAAATTCGAAAACTATGTATGCACCGAGAGCTTTCCTAGGGGGGTACCAGGGGGGGCCAGGTATGGATCCCTCTGGTTAGGCATAGAGTTTGGCTCTGGGGAAACGCCCCAGAATACCTAAAATATTGTATATATTGTATGGTGAATGGTGAAATTAATACAATGAAGAGTTGAAAGGTGTGACACCAAGGAAGACTGGTTTTCTCCTGGTTAAGGGTTTCCAGTGTAAATCTCTGTGTACTATGTGTATGAACCATTGATTAATTTTTTTGTTTCTTAAGAATCTATATGAATTGCTTTACTTCATAGGTTTAAAACTTATAATTCCTGTAACATTTATCACTCCAATGATGTAATGGAAATAATGAATCGAATCAAATTGTTTTGCATAAAAAACAAATGATGGTCTATGTTTACATTTCAATGAATAAGAGTTTATGGCTATGTTATATCAATTTGACTCACATTGAAACCCTTAAACTAAAATCATAGATCACATGTGTTTTATGGTTATGTCATGCAAGAAATAAAATCAATTTCCCACGACATAATGCATCTATAGAAAATCTTCTCTCCTCTAGGTTGTGTGCAATTAAATCAAACTTTCAAATGAATTCACACAATAATTAACAATGCATTTCATGAAATCAACAAGTTATCATGTTCACAACAAATTTAGAATTGGGAATCAGATCTAACAAAACACAAATTTAACTACAAACAATCTAATAAATAACTAAACTAAGAAAATGAATTAAAGAAATGTGTTACACCTGGTTGGTGGGCCTAATACAATAGGGTACACACATCGATGAAGTTTCATAAGCTAGGTGTGTTGAACAAGTGAATCAAATTCAATACCAGAAATCTCCATTCATATGCAATGGATCACCACACCAAAAATAACACATGATTCAACAACAATAAACCTTGTTCATAGTATTATCAACATTCCACTCTTCTTCAAGGTGCAACATCTCTCAGACCTTTGATCATTATTTATACATGAAATCAACTAAGAATAGGATAGGATCAAACCCTCGAACTCAGAAAACCAATTTTGACAATTTTAGAACAAATTACAAAAAATCTTGGTTTTACTGTGATTTGGGCAGATTCGAGTTAGAGATCCAACCATAGATTCCAAGCTGATTTGAATTTGTAAAATCCTCCCTTGTTGTACACAATTGTTGACCTTATGGACATAACCCATATTTTAGAATTTCGATATATTCCTTCATATGCACTGAAATCGAGGCACAAGTTGGCAGTTTGATATTTTTACTAATTTTTACAGAGTAATTCCCCTTGAGTTGGATGCCCACAAGTGTGATTTGGGTGAATTCTAACACACTTTATCACATGTTGACATTGTTCTAGACAAAACCCATGTCCCATATTTTCCTCTAGAAGCATTCCAAATTTTTGAGCTATAACTGGTGCCCGATGTCTGTAAGATGCTAGTACTGGATGAGCATAGGTGAAAAATAAACACTGGTACCAGATGAGAACAGGTAAAAGATGAGTGCAGGTACTAGATGACTATAGAACCTTCTGGTACCATATGACTTGGAGTGTGAGTACCGGATGACCTTGAGTGTTCTGGTGCAAGTACCGTATGAGTTCCAATGCAAGTAATAGATGACTTCCAGTGCGAGAACATATTGTTTGGAAGAAATGTAGGGAGAGGGTGTAATTATGAGTGTATTTTTGTAGCATAAAATATTACAAAAATGGAGCCCAACATTTTCAGTGCCCCACATTCCATATTCGATCATAGTTGTAGAAGACACATTGGGGTTTGTTCCAAAGTTGAAGCACGCCGACCACGATGTGACAAAAGTAGAAAAAAATCCAGAACTTATGCAGGATATCTACATGGATAAAAGACATGTAAACTCATTGGGAGTCCCAATACTAGAACCCAAAATTTGGATTACAGGACTGTACAACTCTTTCATTGTGAACTTGATGGAAATCCCTCACTTCGGTAGGGGGGAGGATGTAAATGAATGCGTAAAACAATTGTCGGCCCGAGTACATGGTTTTTTTTTATGGATGGACAAAAATTTCCCCATCGATGTCGAGTTAATTTCTAATCTTACAGGACTTCCATAATATCCATTGGTTGAAAACCACTTATACCCACCATGCCGAGGGCCTCCACGAGTTTATAAAATGTCTTCCTAGCTATATTTGCTCTACGCAAGGGAGTCCCTTCGCAGTTACCAATATCCCTCAACACCCTCCCCTTCCAGTGTTAGGTTTTTTCCAACAAGAAAAAATCTCACAAACCTCTTAGCTCAGGTTGGGTTTGTTTTTCAAACCAACCATACAAGAAATTATTTCTCTAATTCTCTTCCACACGAGCTCTACCTCTGTGCATGCATACCATACTCCCCATGTTTTCTTTATGTTCCACTACTCCCACCCATGGAATTTTTCGTTCCTTTTACCAGAAGGTTCTCGATCTCCCCTCTTGTGTCAGAGAACACTTGGGTCAATCAAGGAAAATGAAATGATACTATGGTATCCTGTTTGATATTCTTCAACTATCCTAGCCAATCCTCCATTACTTCTATTCATTTTGGGTTTTTCAACTACCCATCCTCCTTCATTAACTAATTTTGTTTTGAATTTAGGAAAAGGTATAATAACTAATTATTCTCAAAATAAAAAATTCATTATGGATTTGTAGGGTCTCTTAACATGATGATCCCCCTTCTATGTTTCATCAGTAATCCCTCTTATGGTATCATGGCCAATACTTGTGCTCCACCCATTAGTCAATTGTTTTCCATATTTTATTTACCAATAATACATTTACATTGTCCATGGCATGGTATTCATTCTTCCATGTTGAGATACAATCATAATTAATCACGATTTATTACAATTATTTAGGGGATTAAAAATGGGGTGTTACATTCCCCTCCCCCTTGAAAGGAACATTGCCCTCAGTGTTCTCTCCTCTCAACAACATGTACCATTACTTCATCCCTTTGTTCCTTCAATAGTTTTATTTTCTTCGTGGTATGGTCCCTCTCTTGACTACTGGAGTTTCAAGGCATGTGTTGGATGTATGTGGTGACTCGGGTTCTACCTTAGTTTTCCAACAAAACCCTAGAAACCATCGACCCCTGTAGTAAACCAGAAGGAAACACCGCACATAGAGTGCAAATCGAAGTCTGACCCAATATGGATTATGGGTGATTTCCAGACCCACATTTCTGCAATCATGGAAGGGGCAGAACTCGTGGGAATTTTAGGCACATATTCTTACTCTTCTACTTCAACATTCATCAGATCTATTAATTTACCCATTCAATAACATTCATTCTGCAGAAAACATCATACTATTCTATTGTGCGTTGTAAATAAAATTCAATAGATTCATGGATTCATTCAAAATAAAATCATATCAAATAAACTCATAAGAGAATCAGACATAGAGACACCATATTTTACCATGGTTCAGCCCCCTAGGCTATGTCCACAAAGATCTTATGTTTCTTATTATTATTGATCAAGATAGGGTGTTGCGTGCATTACATAAAATTTTTATCATACTCCATGAGGTTGACCAGTGTCACACCAAGCTCCACATCTTGCAACCCGACCCTTAGATACAATCCATACATCTCAACGCTGACTCCATCTTATCTCCACAACTCTAAAATAAAATAGTAATGCAACTCAAAACTTATTCAAGACTGAAATCAACCTCACCAAAAACTAGACAACTTCAGATAAATATGATTGATCCCTTATTTTCCTCTAACATCCTCTATTTATATTACAAAAATGGATAAAACCCTTAAATCATACTCCAAAACCCTAGTTCTAAGTGGACTCAAATTATCCACATTCTAATTGCCTTCGCGTGCTAATCCATAATTTCTTCGTGTTGATTTTCCTTTGTTCCCACCACATGCTTCTTCCTTTGTACATTTTGCCTCATTTTCTAAGTTGTATCTCGAACATTATCCCAAAATTGCTTGCTCCAATAGGCCCCCAACACTTATATGTGGCTCATCCCAATCCCCTCAGGAAGTATGTGCCTCCTGCATCTATTTCTCCAATATCTGGAACTTTTTTGTTAGTACATCTACTTGAGTCTTTTCCTACGCGCTCTTATCTACCAAGGTATCTACAACCTATAATGTTATTTTTTCCTTCAACACTTATTTACTTTCTGAGTGCGCCTATTCTAATATTCCTTTCTCTATTTCCAACTATGCTATCATTCTTTGCTTTCTCTTGAAGTGGCTCTAAATGAGCCTGTCTTGTCAGTTTATCTGCTTGGATTGTCTTCAACTCTACTTGCAGGTTTTTCATTTCCTAAGTGGACTTCATTCTCTCTAATATAGGCAATGTCTTCTTACGTTATTTTAAATATTGAATTGCAACATTCACTTTCTCTTCCCTCTGATCCAACTGTTGGATCCCTTCATCTTCTTCCAGGCTCATCCATATCTACACAGTCCTTTCATAGAGTTCTTCTACTTCTTTTACTTCCAGCACGATGATATATGTGTGCTCTGTTGCCTATTGCTCCCTTTCTAATATGACTTCTGGAGGGTAGTTGGTGTCATCTTCCCAGCCAATTCTATTATCTCTTGTTTCTAACAATCCATTGTCTGTGCTATCCTTCGTAACTTTTCTTCTGTGTTGAGCTCTTCTGCAGGTATGTTGTCTAGAATTGTTTGGAATAATTCTTCAAGTCTTTTCTCTTATTTGTTTGAGCATTGTTTTTCTTCATCTCGCTCCAGATGTACCTCTTTGAGAGCTATCTCTAGTGTCTCCTTCTCTTCCTTGGCTATCTCCAAGTTGGTCATATCTTCCCTGGCCCTAGATTGAACTTCTTAATCAATGCTCATCTGCAAATTATATAACTCTTTGGTTGGTATGTTGGACAGATCCAAGTCAAACTCTTCTACATCCTTGAAAGGTTTTTGTGAGTTATCCTCATATACTTTTAGAGTGTTTTGGCTTATTTAGAATGTCCTGCTTCCCACTATTGTTTTTTTCACTATTTCCTTCTCTTCATAAATTGGCTCCTGTTGTGCTAAGACTTTTTATTGTTTTGTTCCTTTCTACTGAGTGAGATTTTTCTGTATGCTCTTGAGAAATTCTTTAACTTCCATTAGTTTTTTCATTAGTTCTTCTCTTTGGGATTCTACGACATATAAGGCTTCTTCTCCTCTATCTTGGAATTTATTTTCTACCATCTCTGCATCATCTTCTATGATTGTGAGATTAAGGGGCTTCCTCTGCACTTTCATCTTCTTCCTCTTTACTCCCATCTACATTGTTGATTTCATCTTTTTTGTATGTGCAAGTTTCTTTACATATGGTATGTTTCCATACCCTGTCTCCTGGGTTGGGATATCATCTTTCTTCTATTCTCCCCCATTTTTTATTTCTATGTCCTCAATTCCTAGTATTGATGCTCTTTGTATCATTTCCTTCTTCCTTATATTCTTAACTGTCGTCGCACGTTCTGTGCGCAGTGAGGCTTTTCTAGTATTGGTTGTTGGGCTATTGGATTTCTGCATTGTGTCAAATTCTTCCTATTCCTTTCCCTTTTCTCCTTTATTGACAGCTACAGGTACCTTCCATTGATCTGGCCATTATTCTATTACCCATTGGAATTATTCTATTGTAATGCAATATTACATCTTTAACCATGTCCTTTTAGGGTCTCTTCTGGATTGTATCCATACGTTGTCCATGGATTCCTTAAAGTTGGCAATTCCTTCATTTTCTTTCACCACTTCAGGTGAAATCCTCCATGTATCTGTAATTTTCTCCTACATATCTTGTATGTACATGCCAAAAATGTTGCATTGGCCTTCCTCTAATTACTATCTGTGTTGTGTCATAAGGTTTCATATCTTGTTACACGACACTTTCCTTTTCTATCACAAAATGTTGAGTACTTCAGTTTTTCCCATGCGTCTAAATCTATTAATATCAATAACCAAGAATAGTGGAACTCCATTCTAGCATCGTGTCCATATCTATAGTGTTCTAAGAATAAGTTGAGAAAATACGACACCCAACCTAGAACTATTCCTTTTGCGCATTACATAGTTGTCGCGACTACCCCTGTAGGAACCTATTCTTTGTGACACTTTCTAAGTAGCTTATAGGCCATCAACTAAGTTGAAAATATGGTGGTTGGGTCGTTGATGTTCCTAATGATCATACATATGTTGCCCCTATTAGTGCCAAATTAAGCCTTCACTTCTTCTATAATGGCCTTCTCCTTTTTTGTGTCATCAAGATACTACTCAGGATTCACCCCATCTGTTGGAAATCTTGTAAGATTAGAAATTAACTCGACATTGATGGGGACAGGTCTATCCATCCATAAAAAAACCCCATGTACTCGGGCCGACAATTGTTTTACGCATTCATTTACATCCTCCCCCCTGCTGAAGTGAGGGATTTCCATCAAGTTCATAATGCAAGAGTTGTACAGTCCTGTAATCCATATTTTAGGTTCTAGTATTTGGACTCCCAATGATTTTACCCCTCTTTTATCCATGTATATATATTGCATAAGTTCTAGAAGTTTTTCTACTTTTGTCACATCGTGGTCAGCGTACTTCAGCTTTGGAACAAACCCCAATGTGTCTTCTACAATTATGATCGAATATAGAATGTGGGGCACTGAGAATGTTGGGCTCCATTTTTGTAATATTTTACGCTACACAAATACACTCATCATTACACCCTCTCCCCGCATTTCTTCCAAACAATATGTTCTCGCACTAGAAGTCGTATAGTACCCACATTGGAACTCATACGGTACCTGCACCAGAACACTCAAGGTCATCCGGTACTCACACTCCAAGTCATATGGTACCAGAAGGTTCTATAGTCATTTGGTACCTGTACTCATCTATTACATGTTCTCATCTTGTACCAATGTTTATTTTTCACCTGTGCTCATCCGGTACCAACATCCTACATGCATCGGGTACCAGATATAGCTCGAAAATTTGGAATGGTTCTAGAGGAAAATATGGGACATGGGTTTTGATGAGAAATATTTTACTAGGAATGAATGTAAGGAATGAAAACTCTTTATGGTCATTTCAAAGGAAATTTTTGATGAAGAAGTTGAATCTATACCTCTAGAGACTCTTCATCTTTCTGTTCAATACATTTCCCCCTATGGTTTGTAGGATTTGGAACCATAGATCAACTTCCATTCCTTTCTTGTTATTTATACTCCCCAAACCCTCAAATTGATTGGATAAATAAAACATTGCAAGTCATTGTCTTAATTGGCAATAGTATCAACCATAACTTCACTCATTGATGGGTGAGTGCAATCTAATGATGGTCTTTCATGACGTGTTAGTGGCCATGGAAACATGGAAAATCAATGATATGTTAACTTGGAGGGACGATTCGAGGTACTTTCAAAATGAAGTTGGATATGGTGTAAAAGTATGAAATGTAGGAAAATGAATTAGATTTCTAAATATATAATTTTTATCTATACAAATTCTGCATGACTATGTGAAATTTGATTTTTCCTAATAGTGGTATGTTATTTTTCATGCAAAACATGAGGAAAATGTTTTTGTTAGTGCTAACTTTGAGCACCTAAATGATGGAATTTTCTTTTAAAAAGTTTGTAGAATTTTAGAGAGCACATTGTTCTTCTGCACCACTATTTTTTCAAAATTTATATTGTTAATTTTATATGTTTTTTAAATGATCAAAGTCATTATATCATTGAAATTACAAGGCCTTCCTTTAGTTCTAGGTACAAGGGTCTTAACATTAGTAAACCTTTATTTTTATTTTTATTTTATATTGTAGATCTCAGTTTGTACTAGTGAAACATATAACTTATTTTTAAAATGGTTAAGAAGAAAAAATGTTATAGAAGAAATAAATGAGGTATGTATTTTAATATTCTAATACATGTCAAAATAAAAATATATTTAAAATAGTACAAATATTAATTAAAAAAAAATTGTATATTTGGAATTTTCATAGATGACTCTATACGTTTCTGTAGTTTCATTGACAGTGGATTTGTGTAGCCTATAGAAAAATCAGGTCAAAAATAGATGTATTTATAGGTATTCATAAAATCAAAGTTTTAATTTATTTATAGCCTGAACCACTAGTTTTTCATCCAAAACCTATATCCGAGGAAACCAACTCAACAAACATGTATGATAGAGTTGTCACTCTCAGTCAGAAAAAAAATGAATTGAAAATAATATGTACGTAGTCTAGGAACATGTGCACATTCTAGACTATGAACATGGTTTTATACATACATATTTCTATTCTGACCTCCTCCTCCTTTACCTATCTCACTGCACCCCCTCTTTCCCATGTCTCCTAGTCTCACTTATCTCCCTCCCATTCTCATCCACCCTTTTCCTATTCTCATCTCCTCCCCCTTTTCCTCTCTTGGACCACCCCTCAGACCCACCTCCACTTGTCTCACCTATATCCACCTTTTATCACCCATCCCCCTTTTCCACACATACACATCCACCTTCCCTCTCCACTCACCTCCTCTCCCAACTCATTCATCCCCTCCAATACCCACTCTACCCCTCATATCCACCCTCCCCTATCCCACCACATCTCACTTTCCCATCTACCTAACCCTCACCTCCTCTACTCCTCTCCAATTCCCCATTCATCTTGCCTCACCCTCCCCCTTTGCACCTTCCTCCTATCCTTCATACCCACCATTCTCCCTCCCCTACCCATATTCCCTTCTCCTTTTCTCGCCTCATCCCCCTCATTATCACCTCTCGTAGTATCACCTATCTCCCTCTCTTATATTGCCTCACTGTTTTTCTCAGGTGCCTCTTATCCATTTAGCTACAAAATTTAATCATAATAAGAAAGAGACAAGAGAGAAATAGTACATTAAATATATGTGTTAAAACCCCAAAATGGGGAAACATCCACTGGAAGGTATTGTCTTCTTTATCCTTTAGAAATCTCCAATATTACACTTGATCTCCCACACATGACACTCCATCTTCACATAATTTTAGTGTATATGATCACTATTTCATCCTTAATTTCAATGTATCTCATGGGTCTCTCTTACCTCTATTATATACCAAGAGGTATGGAGGAATTACATCCCAAAATACATGTGGGATAAATTTAATTTCACCTCTTTATATAATGAATGGTAACAACAATATATTACTTCATGATCCATGTGGGATAGCTCATTTACATAAGATTAGACATTATTACCTTCCAAATTAATAAATTCCAGCAACCAAGTCATCATTACATATTCCAACACTCCCCATTAATCATGAATAGGGATAAGGAAAACTTATGAAGGAATATGGAATTACAATACCTTCCAACATTCCCTGCAAGAATAAGAAAGACAATACCTTCCATAGTAAAAAATTCCAACACTCCCCCTTAATGAAGACTAGGTATAAGGAACACTTATGGAGGAAGATGGAATTGGATTAGTAGTCCCCCCTGATGAAAAAATCCATAATTTCCCATAATATGGGAATAAGAACACACTTTTTCTCATGGATTTGATGAAGATAACAACCAATTCTCATGGAGTCATGAAGTTTCACTCGAACCAATTTGTATGATGAACTCTTGCAGAACACCATAATAGTGTACATAAATCTCAAATGGCCAATACAATAAAACATGTGGATAGTAGACAATCATCACAACCATAACTCAACTGATAGTTGACAAAAATCTTTTAGAACACCACAACATTGTACAAAAACCTCATATGGCCAATACAACAGAACATGTGGTGAGAATATAGTTGTCCCAACCAAGCTGAAAAGTGAAATAATATTATAGTAGGTTGTATTACGAATACAAGAACCCAAGGTCTATACATTGAAATGTTTCTAGCAAGCATTCTTCACAACCAAAGAACTCTACTGAAGATTACATTGCGGATATCAAAAAATGAACCCTACAAATAATCATCATGACTTTAAAGTAGAATATGGAAGGTCATTACATTACATTATTATTGTAATATGGTAATATGAAATGGAATTTCATTACATTCCCCTTGATTGAAACTTCAAACATCTCAGATAAAGTGGAAAATAGTTTCAAACATTGTTGTTGTCAAGGATAAGTTGAAGAGAGGAACAATATAGGAATCCATTACAACTGCAATCGGATCCTCAATAAAGTGCAAGAATAAGACACTATCATAAATAAATGTTGAATGACAATATCAATATGCTTAAAAACTCAAGATAGGAACAATCTGCAAAACCAAGTAGTCCCACAACTCTTCACAAAATGCCCTTGTGGAGAAAGTGAAACAAATAGAATGTTAAGCCCTAATATTGGCTCATTACCCCTTAATTGAGGCATATTATATTAGTAATTTTATTTTATTTATGTCAGATTTAGGCCATTAGTTGTAATTATACCTCCTAGTCTTTTATATATACCAAGGAGACATTTTCATTTTGAATCATCTTGTACTTGAACATTTAAGTGGGGTAAAAGGAGGTTGCCCCCTAGAAGAGGCTTATTATATGAAATTATCTCTTTTTCAAGGCCTTGACTACTTTTTCTGAGGTTTTTCTATGCTATATTGATATTTGGTTCTTAACATATGGTATTAGAGCTCAAGGTCCTGGGGTTTCACTGCTACATTTGAGACACCTTGGAATTTTTTCTATAACTTTTTTTCTACAATGTTGCAGAAGGAACATATTAGAGGATATTTACTAGATGGATCAATGAACATTGGGTTCAAAATTCATCTCTTGAGGCCTTATGATTTCAGATATACAACCTGTACAAGATAGGGTTCTGGAATCATCCTGAACTGAGTCATTGTGGAAGTTTCTCTATAAAATATTTTCTGTAACGTTTCAGACCCTAAACTCTAGAGGATATTTACAAAACATAGCAATTTATTTGTGGTAAAAGGTTCAGCTTCTGGATTATCTTAAATTTGTAGATACACCCTATGTAAGATAGGGTATCTGACTAGTCCTATGGACTAGTCTCAAGAAGGTGTTCCAGGTAAAACAATCATAACTTCTTCCTAGAGTATCAAAATTGAGTGGGACTAATTTCATTGGATCGTGGACAGTTTGTAGTATTTTGGGTACGAGTTTCAGAATTTTATGTCAATTATTTTGTGTGGGGAACACTATACAAGTCATATATTCTGGAAAGTCCAAAAATTGGCAAGTTGTGGGGAAGTTATCGTAAATTCCATTTGGCACATCCAATTTTGATGATACCTGTGGAATTGTAGAGACAAAATATCATAGAAATACATAAAAGAAAGTTTCATACCCAGAAGGGAAGAAACTTGGGAGACACGACAGAAGAAATATTGTCTAGCAGAACCACCTCAAAATCAAGGTTCAAAAGTGATACTTGGCCAACATGCCACCCAAAAAGGGAACTTCTACACCAAATAAGCCTCCAGACAATCCTACTTGGACTCTTTATGATGGTGAATAAATACATAGGGACATAAATGAACTACAAAATAAGATAGTAACAAAAGATGAACTACAAGAGATGATGGAGGGTTTAAAAGGGGAGATCATGGAAGTATTGAAAAATTTTGTAACAAAGAAGACACCTGAAAGTGAAAATGCAGCCCATGAAATTCATGATGAGGACACAAGGAAGGTGAATCAAGAATGGAGAAAATCAAACTTTGGTTTGAAGACCAACTACGTTCCTAAGATTGATATGAGGAATTTTTATGGCAAGGACCCCATCACATGGATACTTCAGATGGAGCAATTCTTTGATCTCCATAATGTGCCACATACACAAAAGGTACAAATTGATTCTTTATATTTAGAACCTAATCAATTTGTATGGTATTGATGGCTTTGTTCTCGTAAATCACTTGTCACTTGGACAATTTTCATGGAATAAATGATAGCACACTATAAGGATACAAGGAGAAATACCTTCTTTAGCCAACTGATAAATCTCAAGAAAAAGGGTTCAGTTACCGAGCACATCGAGAAATTTCAAAGATTGGATATAAAGGTAACCAATATTCCAGATGAGCACTTGATTGATGTATTCATAGGAACTTTAAAGGATAACATTCAACATGAGGTTCTCTTTTGGGAACCCAAATCATTGGAGAATGCATTTAAGGTGGCAAGAAATGTTGAAAGT
>ML776635.1:1329727-1379911 GCA_009831015.1 Picea engelmannii
ATATATTATAAAAAAATTCAACTTCCAGTTAGTGGGAATGGAACCACCAACTTGTCAAACCGTGCCAACGATTTAACTTACCGTTGATATCCAATATTCCAAATATGGAATTTGTTACAAAAAACTACCTAAATTATAATTAAATATATACAATAGTTTTGGATGGTGGTTAAGGGGTGCGCCCTATTTAATGGTGTGTAGACAAAGAGAAGGGGACACTCATCATAATTGAATATATTATGTCTTGAAGTGCATGCCTGAGGGTACAAGGACTTTGCAGCTACACCACATAGCATGTCGAGAGGTCCCTTGATGGAATTTCAATAACTTTATACTCATTTTTCATTATTTTTCGAAATGAATTAAACGATGCATTTCGTTTCTACGTTTGATAAATGTGTAAAAAGGTCATTCTAAAACAAAAGCATTTGAGAATTAATAAAGAGGTCTCTATTGGAATAGGACCCAGAGACATAGCCCAAATTGGTTGAACTCCGTTATCGAACTTGTGTATTTGATTTCATCAATGTTGCTCATTTTTATGCTCAGTTATTTTCAAGTTAGTTATCATTAAAGTGTGTATGGTCAGTTAAGTTTTTCACATGTAAAATTGCAATCAGTCAAGTGAACATTATTATTTCAAAGATCAAGTAGATGTTTATGTGTATTTAAAATAATCAACATGTATGGATTGTTAAGATCAAGTTGGTATCAAAAAAAGGTTTTACAAGTTTTTTCAAGTGAATTCTTACAAGAGCCAAAATCAAACTTGGTAAAGGAGAGGTTGCAAGTTATAAGTATGAGATTGGAAAAATATTTCAAAGATAGAATATGGATTTTGAAAAAGAAGAATAAGTAAATCAACCCATGAGCCATGAAGAGATCAAGGCTACAATCCAATCATTGAGGGAGATATTAAAGGATTTGCAACTAAGAATTAAAAATCCTATAAGCATAGAATCTTCAATAAAAGGAGAAGGAGGAGGTGAACGTGGTGGACCTTCAGAGCCCCTTTCACCATCCTTATCATCATCATCTTCTTTAGAGGAAAGTGAACATTCTTCTCGTCGAAATAAGTCCTCTAACAAGTCTGATCATAATATGTCATTATTAAAATTGGATGTCAATTTTGAATTCCCGGCCTATGATGGATAATTGAATGCCAAAAAATTGGACGATTGATTCAAGAAAATAGAGGTATATTGTAAAGCTCAAAATATGTTGGACGAATCTACAAAGACACAATTATCTTCTCTTCAACTAAGTGGCACAACCTTAATATGGTGGGGGAGTAAGATGTAAGTTGATCTTGTTCAAAAGGGTAAAGTATTCTCTTCCTGGGATAATTTTACTAAGGCTATAATAAAACAATTATATCCATTGGCACATATGAAAATGGAAATGATTGAATGGAAGCATCTAAGACAAGGTAAAGGCTAGAATATTTAGGAATATACACATGAACTCAAAAAGAAGGCATTATCATTAGGGATTCTGTTGTATACCCATGAAACTCTTCTGAAGTATATTGGTGGCATGCACTCATATCTTTGTCATACTATTTTAATGGTTAACCCTACTAACATTTATAAGGTGTCAGTACAGGCTACACATCTAGAGGCTAGTAAGGGTAAGAATGCGAGAGAAGATAAGAAACAATACAGGTTTGAGAAGAAACCGAAAGGTAAAAAGAATAGTAAGAAATCAACTATAGTGAAGCAAGATGAGGAAATACTTACATGTTCCCACTGTAATAAAAATAGACATGAGGAATCATAGTGTTGGAAGCTACATTCATAATTACAACTAAAGAAATTCAAGGATAAAGGGAAGAAGAATATTGTTGCATCATCTCATCAATATCTAGCATATGATTTTGGAGATGAATCCAAGATCATGGAAATGGGAAGAAAAGGTATATCAATTATCAAATCAAATTCTTCAGTTTAGTCCACCAAATTAGAAAGTGATATTGATCAAAAGAAGAGAAGTTATCTTGTCTATGTCATATTTATAGTCAAGCATACCAAGGTAGATACTTTATTTGAAAGTGGATCTCAAGTTAACCTAATATCTAAAGAAATGTTTAAGAAGCTAAGATTAAAGACGACACCTCACAAAAAGACTTATCCATTTGGATGGGTATGTGAAGATGCTAAGTTTCAAGTAACAAAACAATGTGAAATCAGATTTGCAATTATAGCTAAGTTCTTTGACAAGGTTGAGTTAGATGTTGTGCCTCTTGACATTTGCGACATTGTCTTAGGTAGTCCATATTTATTTGACAGGAAGGCTATATTCTATCACAAAGAGAATAAATATCATCTTTTCAAGGATGGGTTTGTTAGAAAAATAGGTGTGCTCTTTTCACCATAGACAATATCTCAATATTTTCACCCAACCATAGGCACAAATGCCAACCCCGAGCACCTTAACCTTGAAAGAGAGAATAATTTTGAAATAAAACCCTATAACCAATAGCCAATCAAGGTAGCATACATCTCTACAGGGATAACGCACCAAGAAAGGATAACCAATAGGCAAGAAAAAATACCAAACCATAACCAAGAAAAATTCCAATCCAAAACTGAAATTTGTCAGTTATAGCGACTACAGTTGCAACTCCTCTCCAAACTTGCGCACTGTTGACCTTATGCATTTGTGAGAGTGAGGTTACAAATG
The DNA here is from genome assembly GCA_009831015.1 of Picea engelmannii. Taxonomy (NCBI): domain Eukaryota; kingdom Viridiplantae; phylum Streptophyta; class Pinopsida; order Pinales; family Pinaceae; genus Picea; species Picea engelmannii. The sequence goes on from ML776635.1 coordinate 1,332,410, forward strand.
AGCTCTAGTGTTCTCTTATTTATAGTCCTCCAAGTGACCTAACTTGGCTGACTTCTACTTATGGAGGCTAATAACTCAATAATAAATATTCTCTTGAGCCTACTTTCATCCTATGGTTATTATCCAATGTTTTAGGGTTTCTCTTGCTTCCTGGAATATTCTAGTCCCATCAGGATTACATGTAGATTTTAATACCTCATGCAACTACCATAATATAAACACTCCCTCCTAGCTAGGGAGTTATTAAAGGAAATGATCTTGAGCACAAATAAACTAGTCAACTGGTAATACCATCATAGCCACATAGGCTATCTCATGGTCAAATCACGAGCGCCGTCATCACTATTAGTATCATCTCAAGGAATCAATTGCATCATCTCTCGAAGCCATACTCCATCTAAATAATCAAGCATGATGTTGAATAAGTCACTCACTCAACAGAGTGATACTAAAACCATTCTTGTAATCCAGACATATGTCCTAGAAGAATAAATATTCCAACATATGCCATGGGATACAAGGACTATTCTTCTAATGCGGACATATGTCCTAGAAGAATGACTATCCTAGACCATTTTCCATAGGGAGAATGTCTATCCATCATCATAATGACTATTCATCTAGCTGAAATCATCTCCAACACTAGTGATAGTATCCATGGCAATCAGAACAATGCCATTCAATATATCAAAATTGTGTCTATCCATAGTAGTACACAACTACTAACAAGTGGTACACAACCACACCTAGTAGCACATGATTACTAACCAGTAACACATAGTCACAACCAGTGGAACACATCCACCACAGTGGCATACAACTATTTTATAGAGATATATAGTCTCCACAACAATCACATCATATGATATCAACTTGCATAATAATATCATGATACAAACTGAGTCATCTGGGCAATTATTCCACTCACATCTGTGAGATATGAAAGAGAATCTGCCCTTAGAAAGTAAAACATTAGCCATGGGCTATGTGGACTATTCTTCCACGACATAGAAGAATAATTGTCCATTATTTTTGAGCCTGGACCATTCACCCAATTGGTCCATTCCTCCGACACTAATCATAGTGAAACCTGGAGGGAATGAGTCTTCCTTAAGGAATTTTGGTCCCTGATTTCTAAACCTGGACCATTCACCTAACTAGGGAATTCCTCTGGCACTGATCATAGTGAAACCTGGAGAGAATGAGTCTACCCTAGGGAATGACTATCCAGACCATTTCCTATGGAAATGACTATCTTGTACCAACATCCAAAATGGACCATTCTTCAAAACTACTCACAACTATGAACTTTGAAAGAATGACTTCCCGACGAGGCAGACCATTCTACTTGACCATTACTAAAAGTGACTGCTAAGAAGAATGATAGTCCTAGACCATTCTACCACACTGGCCACAAGGGTAATTGTTTTTTATGTTACATCAACAATCTATCGGACCATTTTCATTACGAAAAATATTTTTTGATATGGACCAGTTTCTGAACTGGAAAATGTATGTCCATCACAAATCTCGAACCACTTTCTATAATGGAAAGGAACTTCCCATCCTGGACCATTTTCCAAACTGGAAAATCATTGTCCATAGATCAATAACATATCAGTGCTCTGTCCCAACCTTGGAGTAATCACTTCAATAAGGAAGTCATCTCCACGATCCCCAACTTGTCTCTTGAGTGTGCAAACTTTTCATCTTGTATAGAGGCTTTACTAAAATATCTGCTATCTGCTCATCTATGGAGATATACTTGAGAACCACTTCTCTCTTCTAGACTTTATCATGGAGAATATAATTATTGATCTCAATGTACTTCGTTCTACAATGGGACACTAGTTTCTATGAAATCTTCACATAGCTCTAATCATTACAATATATCATGGTTGAATTGAACACCCAATCTGACAATGAAAAAATCAACTTATTTGTTTTGTGCAAGCATCACAAGGCACAATATACTTTGCTTCTGTAGTGTTGATTTCAACAGAATTATTGTTTCCTTATAGCTCATGACATTGTGGAAAATCTCAAAATGAAACATATCCAAGTAGCACTTCTTCTATCATCTGCACTCCCTACCTGATATGAATCGATAAATCCATGCAGATGTATATCATAACTCAAATGTCCCACAAGACAAATATCTGGCTGATTATTCTTCAAATACATTAATAAGCCAATCAATTGTCGATACAAAGATGAGTATATTGGATTAGAGTCTCTCAAATTATTCAGATCTGTCATCATGGAAGATTGTCATGAATTATCAATCCATCATCCCAGACTTCTGAGTAACCTTTTTGATGCACTATCTCTGTCACAGAAAGTTTTCACCACACTTCTATTGTATATGATATACTCTGCATCAAGTTTCTTGAATCCATACAAGGTCTTCTTATATCTCGATACATGGGTCTTTTCTGGTATAAACTTATTTCTCAATTTGCTTTATTGGGATGAGGTATATTTGGTTTACTAGAACAAGTTGTCGGCATAGTCTTTTTCCACATTTTATTACACACAATGTTCTTCATCACGACTTCCATTTCTTCTGCTTGATTTCTTCTAGTTGGTTCAAACCAAGCTGGTAGTCTTATGATTCTTGATATACTAACTATTTTTCCTGGATTTTCTTTCTTTCTTGGAATCTTCATGTTCTTCCTCATGTTCCTTTTTAGATTTTGGGTCCATGGAGTCTTCTATAGATTCCATGCCCTTCTTTCTTGAAAATTCCAACTTCTTCCTTTCATCATAGGAACATGGATTTAGATGGACAACCAAGGATACTTAATACTTATTTTCGAAGAAGATTTCTTCTATAGTTAAAATGAACACGTGTTTCTTTATCATGGTTTCTAATTTCAATGGGGACACAGAGAAATACTTCATAATATTCACAGATTCTTCAATGGATTATATAATTTAGAAATTTCTCCCTCCTAATCCTTTCTTCATGCATGAATGCATGCTCTTCTTTTGGAATTATGTAATCAGCTCCCTCCATCTATGAGAGTCCATGCTTCTGTCGATATCCTTATTGTCTTTTGCAAAGTGTCACAAGTATTATTCCAATTTCCTCTTGATTACTGACTTCTTTTTTATTTGACTCATTCTTAGTCTCTTCAAGTTTCATTCTGATTTCGGCACTTGTTATAATATATTCCTTAGGAATTTTCCAATGCACTTCATCTTCTTATAGTCATCGTAATAGAAATTCTTATCTTGTTATTCTTCCATAGGTATTGTTTCATTGACCATATTTTCTTCTTGAATAGAAATAGATATGCATGATATGTATAGGGACTATGTAAACATGGTATGTACAAGATCTATGAAGAAAATTGTTACCTTGACTAGAAGAAGAAGTTTGTTTTATCTTGCTTGGATTTCTTTGAGGGTTCCCTTTCTTAGACAACTATTGATTCATTTGTTTCCTTCCTTTTCATTAACTTGGGACAGTGGTTCTTGTAGTGACCATATTTTTGACAGTTGAAGCATTGTATCTTTGACATATCCTTTTCTTGATTTGGTTTCTTCCTTAAGCCAAACTTCTTCTTATTCCCTAAATTCTTGAATTTTGTTGTGAAGGCTTGATCATCATATTTCTTTTGGGATTTCTCTTTTGTGTTAATCCTTGATTCTTCTTGTGCACAACAAGTCCAAATTTCTTCAAATGTGGGATACTCCTTTCTTGTGTTCATGCTTGCGGAAAATGCATCTCGTGTATTGGGAAGACCATTGAGTACTATATTTACTAGTTCTTTTTTTGAAATGATTTCTTCAATAACTTGTATAAGTTGATCTCTTAACTGACATATTCTTACAAAATATGATGTTATGTTGTCATCATCATTCACTTTCATGTCACAGAGCTCATTCTTTAAACTCATTACTTGTCCAATGTTTCTGACTGAGAAGAGGTTAATTAGGGCATCATACATCTTCTTAGATGAGTAATATTAGAGATGTACGGTATCAAGTGGTCTTTTACAACGTTGATTCCATTGTCCTTGAACTTCTCCATAACTGAAATGATCTTAGGTTCCTTCTCTTTTTCCACTTCAAACTGTGGTTCCATGATCTTGCCTTTCATGATATATAACACTTTATTCTTGGCAAGGATAAGGTCAATCCTTGTCTTCCATGCTCTGAAGTTAGAATCCCCTTCTAACTTTTGTTTTGACTTCATAGAGTAAGTCATCACTTATTTGACTTGGTCAAACTTTGACTTTGAGTTGGTCAACCTTTGACTTTGACCAAAATATATTACTTGACATATTGGTTTGATGAGAGTAACAGGAGGTGTGCTAGGATAGGGTGCACTAGTCTATCTAGAAATAAGGTCAAGCTCTTCACTTAAGGTTCCTTAACAAGATGGTTAGGGTTTTTTTGCTGCAGTAAAACTTTGACTGCAACTACAATTGTAACTTAGCAAATCCTCCCAATCTATCTTCTAGTATTTAGACTGTCCGAAGATAGTGTGGGCCCATAAACGTTAGAAAAATAGGTATGCTCATTTCACCATAGACAATATCTCAATATTTTCACCCAACCATAGGCATAAATTCCACCCCCGAGCACTTTAACCTTGACAAAGAGAATAATTATGGAAGAAAACCATAGAACTAATATCCAATCAAGGTATCATACCTCTCTCCAGGGCTATCAAACCAATCAAGAATAACCAACAATAAGGAAGAAATTACAAACCATAACTAAGAGAAATTCTAATCTAAAACCAAAATTTTCTAGTTGCAGTAGTTGCAGCTGCAACTTCTCTCGAAACTTGTGCACCACTGCCCTTATGCAATGGTGAGAGTGAGGTGAAAAATGAGCTCTAACGCCCTCTTATTTATATTCCTCCAAGTGACCTAAATGGGACAGCTTCTACTTATGGAGGATAATAACTCAATAATAAATATTCTCTTGAGCCGACTTGCCTCCTAGGGTTATTATCCAACATTTTAGGGTTTCTCTTACTTACTAGAATATTCTAGTCTCGTTAGGGTTACATGTAGAGGTTAATAACTCCTGAAGCTACCATAACATCAAAATGGGTCAAATATGTTGTTATAGATCATTGTATCAAGACTAATGCTTCTTTAGTGAGCACAGGGTAAATCAAGAGAGTCGTGAGAGCAAGTAAATATTTTTTTATCATCATAATGAAACAAAAAGAAGAATATATAAAAAATGATTTAATAGGTTGTGATATAGATCATAAAAAGGAGTTGGTCAACATAATATCTAACTACTTTGAGTGGTTTCAAGAACCTATAGTATTTCCTCCTAAAATGGAGTTTGAACATGAAATATATTTGCAGCGGGATGCTCCTCTTCCAAACATTAGAATGTATAGGTCATCAGTGATCGAGAATGTAGGAATTATAAGCAAGTTTAGGAGTTGCTCAATAAAGGAATCATCGGGCCAAGCTCATCTATGTGTGGTTCTCCTATTATATTAGTTCCAAATAAAGATGGCATGGGGAGGATGTGTATTGATTTTGGATCCTTGAACAAGATTGTGGTAAAGAACCGTTATCCTCTTCCTAGAATTGATGACTTATTAGATCAATTAAAGAATGATGTGTATTTCTCTAAGTTGGTTTTGAGAAGTGGTTATTGTCATATCATAAGTGAGAAGGTGACATATGGAAAACTGCTTTCAACACCAAACAAGGATTGTTTGAATGGTTAGTTATGCCATTTGGGTTGTGCAATGCACCAACAAAATTTATGAGGGTAATGAATGATGTGTTCAAACCCTAAATAAATGATTTTGTTATTTTCTATTTAGATGATATATTGATATTTATTCAAAGATGGGAAGATCATATAAATCATGTCAAGACATTCTTTGAACTCTTGAATAAAGAGAAGTTGTATATCAAAATGTTTGAATGTGAATTTGGAAAAACTTCTCTGGTATATTTTGGATACATAGTAGGGAATGGTCAACTAAAAATAGACCCTGCAAAAGTAGAAGTCATTGTGAAATGGCACAAGCCAAGTACTATCACAGAAGTCAAGAGCTTCTTAGGAGTAATATAGTACTGGAGGAAATTCATTGTTATGTTTTCATACCTAGGAGCTCCTCTACATGCATTAACAAGTGTTAATCAATTATTTCAATGGGGAGGCAAGCAATAGAAATCCTTCGCGACATTGAAGGAAAAGATAAGCACCGCACCAATTTTGGCTCTGCCAGATTTACAACAGCCATTTGAGATTAAAACTGATGCAAGCGGATACGCCATGGGCACAATATTGATGCAATGAGGTAAACCTACATGTTATCATTCTGATAATTTTTCTTAGGATGTGATTAACTATCCAACATATGATAAAGAATTGTATGTGTTGGTACAAAGTGTAAAGAAATGGAAGAATTAATTAATGGGAAAGGAGACAATTATTCATACATATAATCAGCCATTACAGTATTTGCAGTCACAAACCAAGCTACAATAGTCGCGACACTTTAGGTGGATGGTTTTCTTACAAAAATTTCACTTGGTAATCAAGTATAAGAAGGGTATTCATAACAAGGTTGTAGATATGTTGTCAAGACCAGTGATTAACACATCCACAATACTCAGGAATAATCCCTTAGCGCATGAAATTTATGTCGAATAATATGCTCAGGATGATGATTTTCAAAATGTATACAATGCATTAACTCATGGAAATTAACGATCAGATTATTATATGATTGAAATTTTCTTATATAATCTTGGAAATATTTGTATACCTAGAGATGAAAGAGTAAATATAATAAGAGAAGTTCACACGTCTCTCATTTCTAGTCATTTTTGGGGTTGGTAAGACCCTTGCACAGTTGCAGAGGTATTGTTATTGGCCTTGAATGAATAGAACAGTTTCCAAGTATATCAAAGGTGTTTTAAGTGTGCCACAAGTTAGCCTAGAAATAGAAAGTTGGGGTTATATACACAACTTCTAGTACCTTCTCAGCCGTGGTAAATTATTTTCATGCATTTTGTAGAGGGTTTCTTGATGTCCAAGATAGGTCATGATTATATATATGTCATGGTGGACATGTTTAGTAAGATGTGTATTTTTATGCCATGCAAGAAAGAGGTCTTAAGTGAACATACAACACATATGTTATTTGCTAATGTTTGGGTTCATTTTGGAATTCCTACATCTATTATATCAGATCAAGACTCTCTCTTTTTAGGAAAGTTTTGGTCTCATTTATGGGAAATCATGGACACTAAGTTGAGGAAGAGCACAAATTTTCATCCACATATATATGGACATAAAGAGGTTGTAAATGTTGGGCACAATGACCACACTAAGAGGGTGGGGTGAATCAGTGTAGGGCTCCTTTTACAACTTATTTCAAAACTTTAGTTAGCAACACCTTCAAACATTATCATTCATTCACAATTGATTACTTGCATATATCAACAACATTCATGAATAATAGAGAACATTCAACCATCACCATAATGAACACAAAGAACACCATATATATGTGTAAGATTTTGTATTATGTGTTATAAGAGACTACAATCCTTGGGGTTTATCAGCACCAACTGAAAAGAGAACAAAATACAAAAGATAAAGAACTCTAAATGCAATGACCATCTTGTAGATCTCAACACCAACTGACATGTGAGGAATCCAACAATCAAGTACAAGACCCAACTTGTAGAAACAAAACAATCTATCAACAGGTACGCAACTTGTATATACTACAACATGTGTATGTACTGACCTGTCTATACTATAGTACGTGTATGTATGTGACCTCCTCTAATTTCATCCTGCATACACCTTCATAAAGCTATGGTTTCTAAAACTTCAAAACTTCTATCCCTTCAGACCCTTGTTGCCTCTGTCACATCCACCTGTAACCTATCACTACAACCATCCTCTCACTTCCCAACCTGTACCATCATCAACCATAAATAAATATGTACCATCCAACAACCTATGCATGTTCCTCATGCATACACCATCACACAACATAGATATCCCTTAACCACATCAGAACATAACCACTCAACAAACCACCCAACATATATCATATTCATACATCATAACAACCATATAAAGAATGCTTCAATAATTCACCATACTATGAGAAAAAGTGATCATTAAAAAAAAATGTAACTATACCAGAACTTTTGTAGCTAATATGAACCTATAGAATGTTGTCCTAGAAACTTGCTTTAGACTTCAAGAACCTGAGACCAACACTTAATCAAGATTCCATGACACTTTTCACATATACATGACCTTTCCTTCTTCAACACGTGTATGTACACTCCCTCGCCTTATGTGGCCCACATATGTATGCAACGTCCTCCACTTTCATCCCCCGTACTTCTTCAGAAAACTAGGGTTTTCTAAACGTCTGAAACTTTCACTGTTAAAATTCCTTGCTACCTAATACTTGTGGAAATTCTAATGCATCCATGAGTACCTGCAATGAACCTTTCACCAAATAATATACATTCAATATGCTCAAATGTCCTTCACCTAATAGACCCTTTCTCTCTTGTTTATATTCTCCAAGTAGCTTCCTCTAGGGGTTATCTTCTAACCAACTTCGATGTTTTAGGGATAATCCACTTCTAACCACTTTTTCCACTTACAATCAATTTATCCACAAATAGTAATTTTAGCACTTTTATTTGCAACTAATTTATTTTTAAATTATTTTATTTTTTCAACAACTTAACCCATAATTAACTCCTAGTTTCACCCACTTTGACTAGTCAAATTCTTCTAGGAGCTTCTAGAATAACTAAATTATTTGACCTTATAGGGGCTTATATATAAATCATAAGGGTTTTCCAACTTCACATGTCCATAAATCTCTAATCGTGAGGATTTATGTGACGTTCCACATATCATCGGAAACAACACAAAATGTACTATCTATATAGAATAGTCCCACCTGCAAATTCACTAATATTAATTTCATTATTCTTCAAACAAACTTGGGTTTCTTAACCACACTACTGGGGCTACTCAACCACTTAACCATTTGGATTTTGTAAAACATATTACTGTGAGGAATTTGACCATAAGGGGACTACTTTGAGAACTTTATCCAAGAGTGTCTTCCCATGATAGATTTCACCATAAGGGGACCACTTTGGAGTCCATCCATGTGGTACTTCATACAAAGAAACATGACATGACCATCAACTAACTTGAACATGACACCAATGATACAACTTCCTCCTATAAACCATGACTTGACATCAATAATAAAATTTCCATGACATGACATCAACCTTTACATCAATGAAAACACATCACTATGACATCAACCCTCTAACATCAATTACATCCATTACCACATGATCCAACAATCAATACATCAACGATACAAACCCATTACTATGAAAATACTTGACATCAACCATTTGAAATTAATGACAACATAGTCGAATAATATCCCCCTTTGTAATTAATGGAAACACTGACGTTGATGTCAACACCAATAATTGATGACAACAATGGTGGCAACACTTAGACATGGAAATGCTCATGCTCCCTCTATGATCATCGTTCCTCATCCATGTTTCTATCTCTCCACATCAATGTTTCTATATCTCCCCCTTTGACATCAATGGAAAAGGGTATATCTCTTTCGGTGCTTCTCCAACTGACTGAACTCTCCTTCAGGTTCCTCCCCTGGATCTGTTTTCCTTTGGACTTCTCTCCATGTATCATCATGAATCTCTCCCCTTTTGACAAAGGATATCACTCTGATGCAATGTTGATGGCATGACTACCAATGCTCCATCTATGACCATCTCTATCATATATCCTCCTAGAATCATACCTCTATAACCAAATATAGGAAGAATAAATAATAAATCCCCATGTGGTTATATCTCCCCTTGTCTTCTATGCAAGATGTTGGGTAATCACTGTGAACAATATGCTACCATTGTATTTTTCTTCTATTGTGGATGTTGTTTTTCTACCGAAACATTGATCAACTGCTCAACAACAATGTATAAATAATATCATGATCTTATATTCCTCTGATGATCCTTGGACCTATCCATGCATCATGCAATGATCCATCAATCTCTACAACCAATGCATCACCTATGCACCAAAACTATACCAATCAATGATCCAAATTATTTTTGGCACGAAAAGAGAGTGAAGATATAATAAATAAATGTATAGTGATATCTCAGATATCCAATAATACAACAAAAATGTATCATAGGTGAAACCATAAACACAAAGATACAGTAATACACAATTTTCTATTAATGAGCGAAAATGTACAAAGACTGTAAAAATACAGAGTGAAAGACTCGCTAGAATGGTGCCAGCTTATCTCTAGGAAGATATGTGACGAATAATGGAATCCATGAGAATATGATCTTACAATGAGGTTCCAAAGGCCTTTTATCATAAATAAAATACAAAACCCTAACCCCAGAAGATGAAAATCCAACAATTTTGTGGACCCCGTTTTGGGTAGGTTGGTGTATCAACTTCTCGGGGGCATAACTTTGGAATACGATCTTTGTTTGGGGTGCACGATAGCTCATAGGAAAGGTATCATCGAAGAGATTAATTTAGGGGTATCAATCAAAGCCTTCATTTTTCATTTTGAATCTCGATCCCAAAAAACCTTCATTTAGTCCCTCAAAATGGCCCTGGAAGTTAAAAACTGCTAAAAGTAGTAAATTACCAAAATTGCCAGAAAAATGTTTTGAGCTAGTTGGAAAAGGTGGGTGGCCACTAATATCCACCCATATCAATCAATCGGTACATCAACCATGTGCCAAACCAAACTATCACAACAATCTCATCAACCACATTAGATCTATACACCAAGATCAGTCATCAAGATAACTCTCAACCATATGCATAGTATCTCCAAGATGTGTACCCCAATCAAGATGTGCTTCTAAAATTATATCCATACATATATTCCACATCGTCCATAAACCATGTGCCAGTTAACAAGTAACTCTAACAATGTACCAAGTAAGTACCAATAATGCATCTAACTTGTATCAACCATGTGCCAACCATGTTCCTCAAACAAGTGCCATATCACTCATGATATGCCTCAATCAACTATATGTGTCAATCGATCCAATATATGTATCAACAATGTATTATCCATAGATCAAGCTATGATTTATCAAGATGAACCAAAATCACCATGACATGTGCCAACCATGCACATCACCCATATTCCATACATCATATTCCATGAAATGTATCTCAACAAGTAGTCCTCAATTAGCATGCACCATAACAACTATCTCAATCATATACCACATCACTCTCAATCATTCCATGTACTATATCACAAATATGCCCTCAAGTAGATTCCAATATAAAAAAAGATGTGTTACAACCATCACCAATATGTACCAATATGCCAAGACATGTATACAAATAATGTGTTAAGAACACATCAAAATGTACCAATAATCACCATGCCCATTCATCATCTAAGTGTCTCATTCATGTAACCAACATGTACATCAACCAAATGTCAATATTTAACAAGTATGCCTCCAGTAATACATCACAATATCATCAAAAACTTCACCAACAATATTTCCCAATATGTATCTTCAAGCATGAACTAACCATATACCAAGATAATCAACCAAATACATATCAAGATATATCAATATGTACCATCCATGTACTACAACAGATCTTCCTAAAAATCATTCACTACAACAAGTATAATGCAACAATAACACCTCTAGACGTGTGCCAAGAACATGCCTCAATAGATAAATGATATACCTCTAATTAGTATCACATCACCAATGATGTAATTCATAAACAAAGTGTCATAACCTCACTAATAAATTACTTAACATAACCAACATTGTACCTCAACAAAAAATGCCTCAATCCACAAACTAGGGTTAGTACGATGCATCCAAAATAGACCTCAAGCATATGATCCAAAGATAAACCATATATCATCACCATATATTCATCAAACACACATACAAACATGAAAACCTAAATCATATCATCTCAGACCCTGGATAAACTAGGTTGTACCATCAAACAATGTTTCAACTCATCTATACACTCCCTTTTCAAGGATTCACCTCATGTACATGACCTTTTCATAAGCCACCTTGCATATGTACGTGACCTTTACATACACCAGCTCGCGTATGTACGCAAATTTTTCCATAGGATTACGCGAATGTTCCCATAAGAACCCATGTATGCCTCAGAAGATACTTAAGATTTATTTTTCCTCATGGTTATCATTCTACTCAGTCTTCTTCATCCACTTCTAAGAGTGTCCCAACTTCTTAGAACATGTACTTTGAGCTTCCATCTTTTCAACATTATCTTCCTTCCAAGTTTCATGTGCTCTTATTTCAATATTATATGAATCACTCCTCATTGATTGTCTCCTTAAATTCCAACAATATTGATCTTTGTGGCCAAACCCACTACAACTGTAACATCTCATGGTGTGAAAATGTGCAACAATGTGTCCCACTTGATTACATCTCCAACATGTTAGAATGTTATGGAATATTTCAACATATTTCCTTGCATAATTTCTGCAATCCAAAGTTTTGTGACCATATTCATTACATGAAAAGAAGTGACCATGAAAAACATTTTCATGCCTTTTCCTTGGTGTCCACCTTGAAGGTGTCTTTCTTCTGAATTTTCTTTGAGGTGTAAAGATGGATTCTTGGTGTCTTCCCTTCTCTATTTTTCTTAAGGTTTCCTTGCTTTTTGTAGGTTCTTGACTTGCAGGTTTTCTTCTACCTTTTGAGAATGAAGGACTTGCCTCATGCTCCTTATAATTGCTAGCTTAAAAGTGTGGAGCTTCCTTGTTGTATCCAAGACCTAATTTATCATTTGGTGATATTTGACTATCCAAGATTTCATCCAAGATTTTTGAGTTTTTCATGAACCTTTTTTACTTCTGTGCTTTCCTTCTAAGATCACATACTTCTTCTTCCATCTTATGACATGATTCTTCCTTTTCATTTACCTGAATCTTCAATATTTGTTCTATTCTTTTGGCTTCTTCAATTTGGGTCTTCAAATTGACATTGATTTATTTTGTTTGTTTAATATCTTCAAGGATTTTTCTAAGCTCATAATATACCTTCTTTTTTTCTTCTGCTTGACTAATTATTTCATTCTTTAGTTTCTTGATCTCTTCTTCTTTTTCTTCTAATTGAGTCCTTTGCTTGCTTGTTTCACTTCCTTCTTGTTTCTTGAGCATTTGTTTTAGTGCCATGAAATTCCTTTGGTAATTATCTAGGGCTTCCTTAGTAATACTTTCAAGATACTCAAAATCTTATGGATTATCTTTTTCTTTTTCTAAAGCATATATAACTTTATCTTTAAGCTTCAAAAAATCGTCTTCTTCATCTATAAGATAATTGTTAGTTGATTCTACACAAACTACTTATATATCTTCTTCTTCATTTGTAGGAGAACATTCAACTTCATTATATTTAGGATTATTGCAATCATAAAATTTTGGAAAGTCTTTACCTTCATTTATTACTGAGTCGTGATATGCCTTCTCTAGCTTTAGCCATAGGTCCTTGGCGGAGGTACATTTTCCTATGATTTCTTTGATAGAACCTGAAAGTCCATTGAATATGGTCTTGAATGTTACTGCATTATTCTTCTTCGTTGCAACTTTTGACTGATTCTTTGATGGAAATGATCCAACAAAAATTGTATCACAAACATCTTCTCCTTTTGACTTCAAATGCCTTTTCATATTTATTCTCCATGCCAAGTAATTTGTCTCATTAAAGAAGGGAAATTGTTTTGCATGTTCATCCATTTGTGTTTCCATAGATCTCCTTCAAGCTTGTAAGGCTTATGATGAAGGCCTACTCTGATACCAATTGTTGGACACACCAACCACACTGAGAGGGGGGCGGGGGTTGAATCAGTGTAGGGATCTTTTTACAACTTTGTTCAAAATTTTAGTTAGAAACACCTTAAAAAATTATCATTCATTCACAATTGATTACTTCAGTATATCGACAACATTCATGAATAATAGAGAACATTAAACCACAACCATAATGAACACAAAGAACACCAAATATATGTGTAATCTTTTTTATTATTTGTTATAATAGACTACATTCCCTGGGGTTTATCAACACCAACTGAAAAGAGAAACAACTCCAAAAGAGCACCAACTCTCAATACAAGACCCAACTTGCAGATCTTAGCACCAATTGAAATGTGAGGAATCCAATCCTCAAGTACAAGACCCAGATTGTATATAGAAAACAAGATGTCAACAAGTACGTGAGATGTCTATACTACAACATGTGTATGTACATGACCTATCTATATTGTAGTATGCGTATGTATGCGACCTCCTCCACTGTCAGCCTACATACAACTTCAGAAAACTAGGGTTTCTGAAACTTCAAAACTTCTAACCCTTCATACCCTTGCTACCTCTGTCACATCCACCTATAACATGTCACTGAAACCACCTTGTCACTGCCTAACCTGTACCATCATCAACCACAAACAAATTTGTGCCATCCAAAAACCTATGCATGTTCCTCATGCATACACCATCACACAACATATATATCCCTTACCCACATTAGAATAGAACCACTCAACAAACCAACCAACATTTATCATATCCATACATCATAAAAAAATAAAAAGAATGCCTCAAACATTCACCATACAATGAGAAAAAGTGATCATTAAAACAAACATGTAGCTATACCAGAACTTTTGTAGTTGATCTGAACCTATAGAATGTTTTCCTAGAAAATTGCTTCAGACTTCAGGAACCTGGAACCAACACTTACTCAATCTTTCATTACACTTTTCACATATACGTGAACTTTCCTTCTTCATCACGCATATGTACGTGCCCTTTCCTTCTTTGGCCCACATTTGTACGCGACCTCCTCCATTGTCAACCTGCGTACTGCTTCAAAAAAATAGGGTTTTCAGAATGCCCAAAACTTTCACGATCAAACTTCCTTGCTACCTAAGGCTTGCAGATCTGGTGCATCCCTGAGTAACTACAATGAACCTTTCACCAAATAATAGATATTCAATATGCTCAAAGATCCTTCACCTAAGAGACCCTTGCTCTATTATTTATATTCTCCAAGTAGAATCCTCTAGGGGTTATCTTCTAACCAACTTCCTTCTTTTAGGGATAAACCACTTCTAACTACTTTGTCCACTTACAACCACTTTATCCACAAATAGTAATTTTACCACTTCTAGTTGCATCTAATTTATTTTTAGATTATTATCTTTTAGCAACAACTTAACCCATGATTAAATCCTAGTTTCACCCACTTTGACTAGTCAAATTATTCTAGGAGCTTCTAGAATAATTTACTTCTTTGACCTTCTTGACTTCTTTGACCTTCTAGGATCTTCTAGATAACTCACAAGGGTTCTCCAACGTCACATGGCCATAACTCTCTAACTGTGTTGAGTTATGTGGCGTTCCACATATCACTGGAAATGGAACAACATGTATTATCCATATAGAATAGTATCACCTGCAAATTCACTAATATTCATTACATTATTCACCAAACAAATTTGGGTTCCTTAACTACACTGCTGGGGCTACTCAACCACTTACCTATTTGGAATTTGCAAAGCATCTTTCTGTGAGGGATTTCACCATAAGGGGACCACTTTGGAGTTCATCAGTTTGGTACTTCATACATAGAAACATGACATGATAATCAATTGACCATAACATGGCATCAATGATACAAATTCCTCCTATCGACCATGACATGACATCAATAATACAATTTCCATGACATGACATCAACCTTTACATCAATGAAAACACATGACTATGACATCAAAAATCTGACATGAATTCAATCCATGACTACATGATCCAACAATCAATACATCAATTATACAAACACATTACTATGACAATACTTGACATCAACCCTTTGACATCAATCCTTTGACATTAATGACAACATAGTCCAATAGTAAATAGAACAATGGTACATCTACTTAGAGGATATGGAAGAAAGCATCCTTAGTTATGGGATGAATAGTTACCATATGTAAAACATGCCTACAATCATGCCATATATTCATCTACTTAGAAAACTCATTTTGAAGCATATTTGGGGTACTTTCCTAAATCACCTATGGAAATTGCTTTTGGAGAAGTAGGGAAAGAACATGGAAAGGATTATATAGATAAAGCTACAAGGTTCATTCAAAAGATTCAATAGGTACATCAATAAATATAGGAACAATTGGAGAAATTCCAGGACAAATATAAGGCAAGGCACGACAAACATCAAGTTGATCATCAATTTGAATTCGGTGATCAAGTATGGTTACATATCAGCAAATATAGAATGAAAGGTGAAGGTAAAAATCTAAGGCCAATCTGGTATGGTCCATTCAAGATCTTGGAGAATATTGGTACTAATCCCTTTCATTTAGATCTACCATTCTACATGCAAATGTATTCAGTGGTAGATTTTGAGAATTTGAATCTTTATGAGCCTCCTATGATTATAGTTCAAGATGAAATTATTCAGGTTCCAGTAGTTGATGATTTTGCTGCAGAATATTTTGATGAGCTATGGGAAGATGTTATTCTCGACGAAAGAATCAAGAATTCACAGCGAGGTGATGTGGAATAACTTTGAGTTGGTATTAAAGGGGTAAAAAAAGGTAAGGAAAAATGGATGGATATTTGAAAGGTGAGGGAACTCTACCCTCACATAATTGTTGAGTAATCAAAACTTTTGGTCGTCCAAAAGGATTCCAATGGGGAGGAATTATCAAGGAGGATCCAAGAATGTTCACAGAGGTCCAGGAGGATCCAAAACGTCCATAGAGGTCCAGAATGGTTCAGAAATGCTCCAAATTGGACCACCCCAAATTCTCTCTAAAATGACATCAATATGTAGAGCTCGTTTTTATCTTTCCAATGGTGCAAACGATAAGTCAAATGAAGTTCGTATGCAAACGATATGGTCAGACAAAGCTCGATCCAAACCAGGTCAAAAGTCAAAAGTCAAAGGGAAAAACTGACATGTGTCACCATTGAAAGGGTGACTTGTGGAATAACCATACAACTATATGACGATGACATGGCCACACCCCAAAGTGCCACATGGAATATTATAGCAAGATTTGCTTCACCCTATGCAATCTTTCACAGAAGGCCTTTTTCCATTTCTCGATGCAGACTTCTCATCCAATTTTGCAAATCCCAGAGCTAAAAGTACATTTTTTCCACATATATGCACCTTGCCTACTATACAACATGTGTATATGCAGTTTTCACCACTATAGCCCGCGTACATAAGGATCTGTGCCTAGAAATGAAAAATGGTGTCGGGTTTCCATGTCACAAAAGGGAATCAATGATCCCTGGCCTTCCATATACTGGAAACGTTCTGACTCAATTATTCAGTTCCATTTGAAGGCTATAAATGGGCCTATTTCGAGCTATGGAAAAGAGGAGAAAGAATTCAACTTTGAGAGAAAAGTTACTCTAGAGAAATTATTCACTTCATATTGAGTTTGCATCCCTTTGTCCTTTAAGTTTGAACACATTGTTCAACCCCTAAGATCTTCCCTTATTGATTGAGAACTTCATTGTGTCTCTTCTATGAGCTTGCATTTGGTGGAGGATTGAAGTGGTGGAGGCCCAGCTAAAAGGAACTTAGTTTCTTGGTTCTGAACCGTACCGACAGAAAAGTTTGTAACTTTTTCACTTATGTTGATCATATATTAATAGAAATACTCTTTTCCCGTCCAATTGATATCTTGAAAATATTTGAATTATTATTCCATGGACACATTTGTTATGTATATTAATGGATTATTCTATTGATGTGCTAACATCATATATTATCACCATATGCTTGATTTTCTTGGTTTTTGAGGACTAGTTGCAGGTATATTTCTTTGGGTCAAGTGCTCAAAGGTGGACTTCATCGAACATCTGGACGAGCTAGGCCTTTTATCTTGTCTTGATAACATATTTGTTTATATAGCATACTTGAGAATATATTTTATTTCTGCAGTCATTTTCGTCTGTTGTGGTTTGCCCCTACCCATAGAGATATTTTCCTCTTAACAAAATTTGTGAACATACTAGGGATTGAATCTTCTTTTGTATGGTTTTGAGTGTTTTTCTCCTTAAATTTATCTCATTCCTATTGTGGTTCTTTTCCTATCATTGTTTTATAGCCTCTGTTCACTCTGGGTTTGAGTCTTTCAGCCTTCTCCTTTGCCTAGTTGTGTTTTTGAAACATATAGGTCGATTTTTGCTTGATAGTCGCGTATATATGTGTGTTTTCCTTCTACAAGATGTGTACATATGCGTTGTTTCCTTGAACAATCGCATACATCAACCTGTTTTTCTTGTTTGTTGGGTTACGTGGTTGTTGGGTAGGTTTTTTATGATTGCTGAGTTTTCTTGGGTCTTTGTAGTGACTCAGTGTCTATGGGATGACAGGAAACCTGTCTTTGGTTGAATTTTTGGGCGGAGTCTTTCTCATCATATTTTCATTTTGATTGTCCTTGTACATTTTTAATGGGTAAATCGGTAGATGCGGACATGAACTAATCCCCTAGATCCACTTGGATCTAGAACAAAACAATACAGAACAAGACGCTTTCCCTAGGTTACAATCATTGAATTTAATTATTAAAGAAGGAATAGATAACATACCTTATGAATCACTTCCTTATGTCTTTGTTCATCCTACCCTACTCCAACGTTCCTGTGAAATCAGATCTGCAATGACACAAATCAACCAACATGAAAGCAGTAATAGTGAAATTCAATAACAACCTAAACATGTGATCAAGGAGTCATGTAATAAAATATTAATCATTTTATGGGAAAGAGACGTGCCACCGTATTATATTAATGAAAGGTAGAAAATACAACCAAATCACCTTGATGTCGCAAGTTCCCTTTCAGTGGCCCTTTGTTCTGACACACACATACATTTTCTCTGACATTTTCATGAAGATTTTTCACAAAATCTTGATGGGTGAATGTAGACCTCGAGCATTACTTGAAATAGGATTCTTCACATAGTCTTCAGGGTATTCTTTCTTCAGTCTCTATGCTTCTTTATGCTTTTACCTCTAACCTTTTCCATGAGAAGACTATCAATATATAGGAGAAGATGAAGTGGTTAAAGATATGAGGATGATCCCATCAAATCAGAGAAGTTAGTAGGATTGTAACCATATGGATGCCACCGTATATTTCCAAAAGATTTCACTTCTAGAAGTTGCTTAGAACTTCTTTCCTCTTTTAGTTTTAAAGCACCGCAGTGACCTGCCTATGTAGAAGCCTGCGAAAATCCCGCGAGCTAGCTATAGTGTAGCATGCAGAAATCATGGATTTTCGCACCGTGTAAAGGGAGCAGCCTGCGGTGGCCTTCCAAAAATGCATCTTGCAAGGGTGGAAACAGGTTGCATTTCTCAGGCAAAAGATTATATTGGTAACCTGAACACATGTTTATGTAATCATCATTAGGGTGAGAAAAATAATGTGTAACATACATTGGGTTGGGTGTTTTTCTCCTTGGTATCCTACTTGAGTTGTCTCTTTATATACACAGTAGAGTCTTTATATATCAAGTTGTTATTTATTCCATGCATTTTCATTTTTCTTATATTGAAAATAAAAAAATATTAGGCATTTTTCATTGATTGGCATTTTGATCTTTTGATTATTTTTCATTTAGCTTAGTGTATGTAAAGAAAGATTGCATTTTTATTGAGAATTGCAGAGTTGAAATTGAAAATTGTATTGTTTTAAGAAGCATATCATTCATTGAAAATTGAAGTTAGGACTTTGCATTGTATTCATATTTACTTTACTTGCTGAGTCATAACATCATGAGTTTCACCACCGTAATTTTTTGAGTAAGCACGAGCATTAAAATTAACGCTATAATTTAAAATTGATTAGTAACGATTTTATTTTCTAGGGTGCACAAACTAGCTTAGGATTTAGTGCCTTGGAATAGAATTTTGCGAGTAAACTTATCCAAGGCTATTAAATAAACATATGTGTCTGACTAAGGGAGTGGAGAAATTAATTGTATAATCGGTAATATTAGGAGGCTTTGCTTACACCGGAGTTAATCACAAGGTTGCATGAGGTTGGTTGAAGGTATATCCCCCCAATGCCTTCTTAGTATCATAGATATTTCTAGGGATCTTGTTAGTGCCCTTACCTTCGTGAGAGGCATTGCTTTCAAGCTTTCGGGCTTTTCTACCCTGCCCATACGGTGGACCTAACTTATGACTTCTCTCCTGTGCGTCGGTTGTACATTGGTTGCTTAGTTACTTGACTTAGGTGCCACATAGGTTACTTGCACGGGTTATTATGTAGGTACCCTGGGTCAGATAAGGGTCAAACAACACACATCCTTTATGGAGGATTACCTCTCTATGAGGATCTAACCGACTAGTTGTTAAGCCCACGAGGGACCTTATAACTAATTATGTTACCTACGATCTTTAGCAGGGAGTCTCAGGCCCCTCTTGGGAGAGACATACCTTCTTTAGGGAGGGAGTCCCCTTTCAACCACTTTATCTCGTTTGTGTGCATATTGGCCATTTTATTTTTTGTGTGCTCTTTGATTACTAGTTGGCCTTCAGATTTATTTTTGTATCTTGATTTTTAAGTCATCATGGAGTCGGACTAGCTTCCCTGCCGGTCCTACTGCTTGTTATAGTTACCACCGTATTTCGAGTCTTTTCCTTCTAAAATGCATAGAGTTATTATATGTGGTACACACACCTCCACTATTTAGATTTGTGATTCTACAAGGATGAGTATTGAACTAAGTCATCATAATACTGGGAGCCCTTCAACTCCCACACCTACTATAGTTAATGGGACCCCTTTGACTCGTACAACCACAATGGTTGTAGTTCTGGAGGAATCTATCATCACTATTGGACATCCTATAGTGAATGCTCAATCTATTGCCACAAACCCATTTGGGTATCTTGGTCACTTACTGGGCTATAATGTTCAGTCCATCCCTATGGCCTCTAGTCCCTTTTCCTATGGTATGCCGAATTTTACTTCACAGTTTTCAAACTCCATCCTAGTTGTTGGCCCTAATGCTAGGATTGAAATTGGGGGCACAACCCCTCCTTATACTCCATTTTCATTTGGTGTTTCTCAAATCCCTCAAACGACTCCTACTATTGGAGTTTTTATCTCCCCAAAATAGCACTGGCAGATTTTCAAATCTAAAGTGATAGAATGGGTCAAAAAATTTGTTTCTAAATTTTTTAGAGTAGATTAGATGCTCTATTTCTAAGATGTAAAATTGGAAAAATCATTCCTTGGGGTCTTGGCTTTCAAATTTTGGAATTACAGTTTTCGGTGGTTAAGTGGGTCTTCAAAATGACTAGTTAACCACCGAAAGCCAACTATTTTGGTGGATAAGAGGCACATGGCATAAAACTCTTAACCACCGAAAAGCTTCTCACGTTCAAAATCCAAATCTCGTGCTTTCGCACGCTCCAATGTCAAGTGAGCCTGATTCATCGTTGCAATTGGTTGGTGAACAGACGCTGAACGTTAGCTAAGTGTCTTAACTGACAGTCATCATTAATTCAGCAAAGATCTGAAATCTTCTCATACAGGCGCGCAACGGAAGCTTCATTCTCATGTAAGTGGAAGAAGATGGTCGAAACCCTGATTTTTCGTCTGCTCTTTCTAAGTTCTGTGTATTCAGTTTGTTTCAATTGAATTCCCAGCATTTAAATGGCTTCATATGCTTCTTATTATGGTGGGGGGTTCCCTAACCAGGGTTTTGGTCATTCTTCGTGGGACTACAATGTTATGAAGAACATGAGAAAGATAAGCCCTGTCGTGCAGAGTCATCGGAAAAAGGTTTATTTGTCACTCAGCTGTGCCCTCGTAGCAGCAGCGATTGGGGTCTATTTGCATCTTCGAAGAGCATGTTCACCATAACAACAGTATGTTTCAATCATTAAAGACTTACATTTTGTTTCGTGATTAAAGCTTGAGTATTCATCGCCTCAAAATCCATTTGCAGAAGCGACATCGACACTCTCAATCTAAAGCAAAACCTCTTTTTCTGCGGTTTCTTCTTCAATTCGTCAGCACAGTGGAATTTTCGTCCCATGCTTTGGAAGTCTCGGTTCTCCTTTCTCTATTTCGAGGCCAATTTCAATAAAAATCACCCAAAATTCTTCCAATTCATTAAAGCTGAAGATTGTTCGATCCATAGAGGGCAATGATGGTGTGACAACCATAGCAGTCGATGAAGACATTCCCATTGAAAAGAGATATCCTGCATTTCTAGCTGTCAGTGATATCAATCAAATTCGGAATATTTTACCCCATAGATTTCCATTTGTACTTGTTGATCGAGTGGTGAAAAACAAACCTGGTGTGTCAGTTGTTGCCATCAAGAATGTGACAATAAACGATAACTTTGTCCCTGGCCATTTCCCTGTGGGGCCAATTATGCCAGGAGTTCTTATGGTTGAGGCAATGGCATAGGTTGGAGGCTTTATGATGTTGCAACCTGAAGTGGGTAGTGCTATTAAGAATTTCTTTTTTGCAGGAGTGGATAAGGTGAGGTTTACAAAACCCGTTGTAGCAAGAGACACATTGGTTATGCGCATGAATTTGGTGAAGTATCCAGGGAATAGAAATAATGTTAAGCATACAGATGACCAGTCTCTGATGAATTACAGGGGACATGCTATCTTGTGTACTCTTATCCGCTGCTACTTTTTCTCCATCCTTCAGCACTGGGCGGAAATACATCTACACAGGATCCCAGGATGGTTGTGTTTATGTTTAGGATGTGGTAACAGGAAAACTAGTCATGAAACTCAGCTATCATACTAAAACTGTGAGAGAATGCAGACCTACTGTGCAAACCTATCTTGAGAATGTTATCATCATTTGACAGCTGTAGAAGCAAAGGATATTTGAAATTCCAAATATAACATGGTTTGCCTTTGAACTAATGATGAGATTTATATACACAGGCAAATATATATGATCTTCCCCAGTTATATCATGCAACTTCTTTAGGTCATATGTGTGTTATGTACTTTTTGGAACACCATGAGTAGATGTCTAACCAGTATGGAATAACTCAGAGAAAAGCTGCATTCTCTACAAAGCAGGGGAAACAGTAAAAGGTATTGCAAAGGCTATTCAAGGAAAGAGTGCATCTGAGAATCTTTTTGAAGAAGAGCTTGTGAAATTTTATGCTCGAGTTGGTATACAAATGGAGGTAGTGTGACCTTTTAGTGATGCAGATGGCCCTCCATGGAAGCATTCTCTTTTTGGAACTCCCAACGATCCTGAGACTTTCAGAAGAAGATGTGAAGTTGTTGAGACTCTTGTCAAGAAAAACTTTGATCTAACCTTACGAATAATCTATGAATTCAATCTTCCTGCTTTGCACATATATTTTGGCGTGGCCGCTTCACTTGCAGAAAGTAAGGGAGGATCTTCATCAAAGAATCCTTGAAGCCGTTACCACCGAAACCTGTAGAATTTCCTAAAAACTGCCTTTGGGAAAAATCGTTTTTCTCAGCCTTGGAATGTCTGTTTCGCACATTCAAATAGTCGATTGATGACTACACATCCTAAGATTTCCATTGATGCAATAAGATTTGGATTTGAAACTTGGGAATATAGTCAAAATTGCCCCGCAAGATCAGATGTCAGAAAATGCTTTGCAAAACTGTTACAGGGCAGCAAGCTAATGTTTTTGCACAGATCGAAGTTTTTCTGATCCGAATCATTTGAAAACACTCATGATGGATAGATGATGAATTATATATTCAGTTTAAAGATACATTTTGGATACATAAGGATTAGAAAGCGTAGCCAAGTTGATTTTGGCACCTATTTTGGTGGAAACATATTGGATTTTCTGCCTATCTCAGCAAATTCGAATTGTATCTCTTGGAGAGTCAGTATCCAGCCTTGGGAGGCTATCCAGCACTACATCAACAATAAACAAGAGAGAAATATGGGATTGACCTCATTTTGGGGAATCATCCCACTTCTTTTGCAACTAAATTTTGAGTTACTATTTTTAGTATATCTTATCCTTGTTTTTAGGATCCCAGAATTACTTTGTAAAGCTATCAAGTTTAGGATAGAAGACAAACTAAGGTTTCGATTTTGAGTTCTAGATGCTACTATTTTGTAACAAGACACTTTCTTTGATATATCAGCCAGCAAACTTCTTTCTTTGTTACTGTCAAACTTTCTTTCATCTATTTCTATGCTTATGAGTGGAATTAATTCTTTTGTCTCTGTTTAATGACCCTAGTAACTGTCATCTTACTTTTGGTTATTAAGCAAGAATCACAAACATCCTTGGCTAGTTTGTTGACCCATCATATATATATGGTTTTATATATGTTCTAGTTGATTGATTAGTTTTCTCATCCACCTGTTATTCAAACCTATCTGACAATAGCTCTTGAAGGCCTTGTGTTGCATGATTATATTTGAGACTGTCTTGAGAATATAACTTATAGTTTTAGATATTCATCTTGATCCAAAACCCCAACACATTATTGAGAAAATAGTTCCTAAAAAGATTGAGTTACCAGGCATCTTCGACTTACAACCTAGGAGAGTTTCCTGGAGTGATAACAAATTGGTGCCATTGCCGAGGAGCGGAGGATGAAGCAAGATTCCCTGGGAGACGACACAGTTTCATCTTTTGTTGATAGACAAAGGCTGAGCATTATATTGGTTGTAAACATCTATCTGGCGACTCCACGTTCAAAGACTCCACTAGGGAGGATTCTGTTGATAAAAGATGAAGAGGCTCAGATCAAAATCCAGGTATCAGTTCATTGGTTTGCTTCATGAACTGTTGTTGTTCTTCATTACCTCTTTCATTCTTTTCCCTTCGCGTGTAAAGAGAATTATTTTCTGTTTTGTATATTCAGAAAATCATCATCCTTCTTGTATATATTCGTCTTTAGAAGAGGAAATCCTACAACCCTGCATTATAGATGTAGATTCGGTGGATTTACCTCAGCTCATTCAAAAAGATGACCACTGTATTTCTTTTCCTTTAGAATTTGATCAGCCATGTGACCTTGAAAAGATAGAAATTGTTTCAGATCCTGCCCAGATCTCATCCCCTCTTGTTATAATTTCTGAACCTTGTCATGAACTCGTTAACTCCCATGATCAGCCCACAACTTTTCAAGTTAAGATCCAGATGAAGATGTTCAAACCTTTAAAGATGCCCCTTCTTCTTCATCCTTATCCTGATGACTATTATGAATATCTCCCTTTGTTTTCCGGAGAGAATCAAACTTCATCCGAGGGGCACGCAGAATCCTTTTTGGATTTTTTTGATCGTTTTTCAATTATGAATGAAGATGTGATCATGAGAATGTTTTCGAAATCTTTGATCAAAGTGGTTGCTGCATGGTTTAAAAGTATGAGAGTTGATTCAATTGGTTCTTGGACCGAGTTCTCTAATGCTTTCCTGAAGTATTGGGGAAAGTACAAATCTCTAGATTCTTACCTTGCTGACTTTTATACTTTGAAGAGAGAGCAGAGTCAAACTTTGCATATTTTCCATCGAAAGTTTAACCACATGTATCATGACATGCCTTTGGAGATCTGACCTTTAGAAAAATATGCCATGACACATTATGTTATGTGTCTTCACTCAAAACTTGCCCTTATTCTACTAGAAAGGGAGTCTTCATCCTTAACTCAATTGTTTGGATATGCGCAAGAGGTAGAGGAGAACATCCGTGCATCTAGGTGGATCAGAATGCAAGTTGATTCTGAAAATCTGCAAACATATGAGCAAGAAGACTATGAGTATATTTCAGATTCTGAGCAAGAAAGCAGTGAGTATGAAGCAGATTTGGACCAGCAGCCTGAGGGTGAGTACATTTCAGGTTTAGAATCAGATTCGTCAACATTGGCAGAATGTTCTAGAGACGTGGAACAAGAAGGTGATCAGTTTTCCAGCAAAGGAACAACCATGGTTGAGTAGGAGAGAAATGAGCATGAAGCAGATTTAGAACAACAGAAAGCATACGAGCTTATTTCAGATTCAGATCTGAATTCGTCAACATTGGCAGAATGTTCTAGAGATAGGGAACAAGAAGGTGATTGGTTTTCCAGCAAAGGAACAACCATGGTTGAGTATGAGAGAAATGAGGTTAGAGCAGATTTGGGACAACAGCCAACACGTAAGTTCAATTCAGTTTCAGGGTCAGATTTTTCAGTGTTCGCTGAGTATTCCAGAGACAGGTATGCATGTGAAGCTTATGATCATTTTGTAAATCAAGAAGAGCCTATGATGACTTATGATTGCATAATAAATTATATGTTCTCAGCTGAGCCTAATCCAAGTGATGGAAATCTTGTTTTGTTATCCTCTTGTCAGCATCATTCTGATAATGAAATTGCAGTTTTTGATGATCATGAGTTGATCTCAAAAGGACAAGAAGATGATCATTATTCTTGTAGAGGAATAGTCATGGCTGAGCAAGAGGTTACCATAGATGTGCAACTGTTTCCCGAGGAGCAACATGTTTTTTACCTTCTTTTCAAGGATCCAGTGGCAGCCTTCATGGAGTTACACTTTTCCGAGGGATCGAAAGTTTCATATTTCTTCAACTCACCCATGTTTTCAGGTAAGTATGGTTTCCTGAAAAGATCCTTGTCACTGTGGTTGCATGTTCAACATCATTTGTTGATCAGTAATAAAGACAAGATTTCTTCAGTGTTCAAATTTCTTGGATGGCTACTATGGAAATCAAAATTCACTTAACAAATGACAGAGATGGTTAGTGTAGGGGTAGGTAGAAGAATAAGTTCGCCATGCAAGTAGTTTGATCTTTTTCAGTTGTTGATTTCATGAATAAGCTTGGGTTGCATGCAAGTTACAGGGGAACAATTGCATAGGCTAGATGACTCCATGCCCAATGCCAAAGGAAACTAGATGACTCCATGCCCAATGCCAAAGGCAACCAGATGACTCCATGCCCAATGCTAAAGGCTACTGGAACTACTAGGTTCTTGGAAACCTCGCAGGGACGTCTCCATCCCAGCTGGAGCCAGATGTTATCTCCCCAAAATAGCACTGGCAGATTTTCAAATCTAAAGTGATAGAATGGGTTGAAAAATTTGTTTCTAAATTTTTTAGAGTAGATTAGATGCTCTATTTCTGAGATCTAAAATTGGAAAAATCATTCCTTGGGGTCTTGGCTTTCAAATTTTGGAATTACAGTTTTCGGTGGTTAAGTGGGTCTTCAAAATGACTAGTTAGCCACCGAAAGCCAACTATTTCGGTGGATAAGAGGCACATGGCATAAAACTCTTAACCACCGAAAAGCTTCTGACGTTCAAAATCCAAATCTCGTTCTTTCACATGCTCCAATGTCAAGCAAGCCTGATTCATCGTTGCAATTGGTTGGTGAATAGATGTTGAACTTCAACTAAGTGTCTTAACTAACATTCATCATTAACTCAGCAAAGATCCAAAATCTTCTCATACAGGCACGCAACGGAAGCTTCATTCTCATCTAAGTGGCAGAAGATGATCGAAACCCTGATTTTTCGTCTGCTCTTTCTAAGTTCTGTGTATTCGGTTTGTTTCAATTGAATTCCCAGCATCTAAATGGGTTCATACGCTTCTTATTATGGCGGGGGGTGCCCTAACTAGGGTTTTGGTCATTCTTCGTGGGACTACAATGTTATGAAGAACATGAGAAAGATAAGCCCTGCCGTGCAGAGTCATCGGAAAAAGGTTTATTTGTCACTCAGTTGTGCCCTCGTAGCAGCAGCGATCGGGGTTTATTTGCATCTTGGAAGAGCATGTTCACCATAATAGCAATCTGTTTCAATCATTAAAGACTTACATTTTGTTTCTTGATTAAAGATTGAGTATTCATTGCCTCAAAATCCATTTGTAGAAGCGGCATCGACACTCTAAATCTAAAGCAAAACCCCTTTTTCTGCAGTTTCTTCTTCAATTCATCAGCACAGTGGAATTTCCGTCCCATGCTTTGGAAGTCTCAGTTCTCCTTTCTCTATTTCGAGGCCAATTTCAATAAAAATCACCCAAAATTCTTCCAATGTATTAAAGCCGAAGATTGTTCGATCCATAGAGGGCAATGATGGTGCGACAACCATAGCAGTCGATGAAGACATTCCCATTGAAAAGAGATATCCTTCATTTCCAGCTGTCAGTGATATCAATCAAATTCGGAATATTTTACCCCATAGATTTCCATTTGTACTTGTTGATCGAGTGGTGAAAAACAAACCTGGTGTGTCAGTTGTTGCCATAAAGAATGTGACAATAAACGATAACTTTGTCCCTGGCCATTTCCTTAAGGGGCCAATTATGCCAGGAGTTCTTATGGTTGAGGAAATGGCACAGGTTGGAGGCTTTATGATGTTGCAACCTGAAGTGGGCGGTTCTATTAAGAATTTCTTTTTTGCAGGAGTGGATAAGGTGACGTTTACAAAACCCGTTGTAGCAGGAGACACATTGGTTATGCGCATGAATTTGGTGAAGTATCCAGGGAATAGAAAGAATGTTAAGAATTCAGATGACCAGTCTCTTATGAATTACAGGGGACATGCTATCTTGTGTACTCTTATCCGCTGCTACTTTTTCTCCATCCTTCAGCACTGGGCAGAAATACATCTACACAGGATCCCAGGATGGTTGTGTTTATGTTTAGGATGTGATAACATGAAAACTAGTCATGAAACTCAGCTATCATACTAAAACTGTGAGAGAATGCAGACCTACTGTGCAAACCTATCTTGAGAAATTTATCATCATTTGATAGCTGCAGAAGCAAAGGATATTTGAAATTCCAAATATAACATGGTTTTCCTTTGAACTAATGATGAGATTTATATACACAGGCAAATATATATGATCTTGACCAGTTATATCATGCAACTTCTTTAGGTCATATGTGTGTTCTGTACTTTTTGGAACACCATGAACAGATGTCTAACCAGTCTGGAATAACTCAGAGCAAAGTTGCATTCTCTACAAAGCAGGGGAAACAGTAAAGGTATTGCAAAGGCTATTCAAGGAAAGAGTGCATCTGAGAATCTTTTTGAAGAAGAGCTTGTGAAATTTTGTGCTCGTGTTGGTATACAAATGGAGGTAGTGTGATCTTTCAGTGATGCAGATGGACCTCCATGGAAGCATTCTCTTTTTGGAAATCCCAACGATCCTGAGACTTTCAGAAGAGGATGTGAATTTGCTGAGACTCTTGTCGAGAAAAACTTTTATCTAACCTTCTGAATAATCTATGAATTGAATCTTCTTGCTGTGCACATATATGCTGGCATGGCCGCTTCACTTGCAGAAAGTAAGAGAGGATCTTCATCAAAGAATCCTTGAAGCCGTTACCACCGAAACTTGTAGAATTTCCTAAAAACTGCCTTTGGGAAAAATCATTTTTCTCGGCCTTGGAATGTCTGTTTCACACGTTCAAATAGTCGATTGATGGCTACACATCCTAAGATTTCCATTGTTGCAATCAGATTTGGATTTGAAGCTCAGGAATATAGTCGAAATCTCCCCGCAAGATCAGATGTCAGAAAATGCTTTGCAAAACTGTTATAGGGAAGCAAGCTAATGTTTTTGCACAGGTCGAAGTTTTTCTGATCTGAATCATTTGAAAACACTCATGATGGATAGGTGATGAATTATATATTCAGTTTAAAGATCCATTTTGGATACATAAGGATTAGAAAGGGTAGCCAAGTTGATTTTTGCACCTATTTTGGTGGAAACAGATTGGATTTTATGCCTATCTCAACAAATTCAAATTGTATCTCTTGGAGAATCAGCATCCAGCCTTGGGAGGCTATCCAGCACTACATCAACAATCAACAAGAGAGAAATCTGGGATTGACCTCATTTTGGGGAATCATCCCACTTCTTTTGCAACTGAATTTTGAGTTACTATTTTTAGTATATCTGATACTTGTTTTTAGGATCCCAGAATTACTTTGTAAAGCTATAAAGCTTAGGATAGAAGACAAACTAAGGGTTCAATTTTGAGTTCTAGATGCTACTGTTTTGTAACAAGACACTTTCTTTGATATATCATCCAGCAATCTTCTTTCTTTGTTACTGTCAGACTTTCTTTCATCTATATCTATGCTTATGAGTGGAATTAATTCTTTTGTCTATGTTTAATGACCCTGGTAACTGTCATCTTACTTTTGGTTATTAAGCAAGAATCACAAGCATCCTTGGCTAGTTTGTTGACCCATCATATATATATGGTTTTATATATGTTCTGGTTGATTGATTAGTTTTCTCATCCACCTGTTATTCAAACCTATCTGACAATAGCTCTTGAAGGACTTGTGTTGCATGATTATATTTGAGACTGTCTTGAGAATATAACTTATAGTTTCAGATATTCATCTTGATCCAAAACCCCAACTCATTATTGAGAAAATAGTTCCTAAAAATATTGAGTTGCCAGACATCTCTTACTTACAACCTAGGAGAGTTTCCTGTAGTGATAACAGGAGTCATTCCCTCTTTTAACCCCAGGTATAATCCTCTTGCTTCTAAGCGGAGCAACCAACCTAACAGACAAGCTTTTGCTCAAGTTCAGTCTTATACCCTCACCTCCTTAGCTTCAATTCTGACCAACACATGTAGCATGACGAATCCACCTCTATCCTTTAGATTCACACCCGGAGGAGGTCATTTTCACACCTTTGGAAACCCCCAACCCGGAGCCACTCTAGCTAGGGGAAATTTTTATAACCCCCAACCTAGAGCCACTCCGGATGGGAGAAATTTTTATAATCCCCATCAAAACATTCCTACTGGAATGATGCCCAACCAACCTCTTATGATTCATCCTGGAGGAGGGTCTTATAATATTGGATAGGGGCATGGTGCTTAGCATAACTTTGGATGGGTTGTAGTTCCCCAAACACAATCTTTCCAGGGAGCTTGGGGCCAGATGCCACAACCCTGTCTCCATTTTTTGGCCATGCTTAACTTTCCAAACTTGTCTAAGTTGATGAATGAACATGTGTGTCATGATGCTACATGGCCCCCCGTCCCCACCAAGCTTCCTTCAGACATTCCTAAATTTGAAGGTAAGAATGGTGAGGATCACAATGATCACATCACCACCTTTCACCTATAGTTCTCTTTGAATTCCCTTAATGATGATTCCATTCGGTTAATATTATTTCAATGCACCCGAATTGGGGTTATTGTGAAATGGTATATCGAGCTACCTATTGGGGCATATGGGACCTTTAGTCAGATGGTGCTAATCTTCCTTAACCACTTCCAATTGTCAGTTCATTACGATGTTGGCCTAGAACTTATGTCCAATTTATTCTAGGACACAACCACTCATATCTCATATCACATCTAGGAGTGGCATAGATGAAAGAGGTTGAATAAGACCTGCATACCCCTGGACTTTATTTTAGAATGGTTCCTTAAGTATTTTCATCCTACTATCTCAAAGGATGTTGCTACATCGAGGCTTACAACTAAGGAAGAAGCAATATTCAAATACCAACAGTTAGATATTATATACACTCTGTCTGGGATGTTATATCACATTCTTCCAAACGCGCTGAGGTCAACCTATGACCCTAGAGAAAATATCAGACATCATGCCGATGGAATTTTAGGCTCTGCCAATGTGAAATCTGCAGAATCGGTGAAAAACCATTTGAGAGAGTTGTCTTTAAACCAATCTATAGGAGGGATGACTTCATTTGTTTCCTTCAATCCCACTCATTCAACGGATGTACATTCCATGCAATCGTCCATCGACCCAAATGGTAACCAACAACCAGACGAGAATAAGAAGAAAGGATGTAATAATAATCATAAGGGTGGGAAAAATAATAATAAACCAAAGGATAATGGTAATAATGAGAAGATGATTAATAATGTTGGAGAGGGAAAGAAAGAAAGGCATAAGGTGAAATTTCCCTGTAAGCTTTGTACAGATGATCATCTTACTCATCATGCCCCAAACTTGCGGAAGTTGTGAGGCTCTTATCCCTACCTCCCATCGTTCTAGAGAATCCTTTCCCACATAACCAACACATGGCCTCAAGCTCCTCAAATTCCGAAAATGTGGCCGATGGGAGTCAAAACCCACCATCACAAGATGGTGACTATTTGTCTATCAATATGGTCAATTATCAGGTTCATGTAGCCAACCGGTCTTGTGATTACAGTTCCTCACAGACTGTACCTGGTTTAGAATCTCCTCCTCCTCTGCAAATGACTTTACAGATCGAAAAACCAGATCCACCACCTCATATTCTAAAAGGAGTACTCAAGCGCTCTATCCATAATCAAAATTCTAGAGCTGCCTAGAATTACTCTATTGTTGAGGAGGTACTCTAGACGTGTACTTCACAGAGGAATTTCTTTTTTATCTACGTTAGGATATCTAGACCCCAGTGGCTTGAAAGTTATCAAGTTTGATGTCACATATGTGAAGCCTCACTTTCCTTACCATCTGGAATTCCAACTCCACGTGGGGTAATCAATGTATACCATCAAACGTGCAGTTGTTGATGAAGGTGATGCTACATGTCTAATGTCCCAGATATATTGGAAATCTCTCGAATCTCCAACTCTTTCTCAATATCCGATCATGTTGACTGCTTTTGATGATCGTTCATTCCACCCTCATGGTATTCTTCCTGCCGTTCCAATCTAGTTAGGTGGGAAGAGGGTAGAGGTGGACGTAGAGGTGGTTGATGTGACCCTCGATTATAACTTGTTACTAGGATGTAATTGGACTTATCCTATGACTATCATCGTATCATTTGTCTTCCGCACTCTTTGTTTTCATCTCAATGAGAAGACCTTGATGGTCGACCATTTATCCTTTGCATATGCTATCCCCAATGCATCAGTTGGACTGTTGATCCCCGTGGTCAACAATTCTCAGTCGACAACTGATAATAGCAATGTCAAAATGTATTCATCCCTTATGGGTACCTTTGAATTCATGGAACTGATTCACCATGTTTACAACATGTCCAATAGGCCTGTTTCATCAGAGATGGTCGTTCCTTTCCGCACTTCCTATTTTAAGGATCCTTGGACCATATCTTCCTCGACTTCGTCTTGTGAAGGTCAGTCGCATGCTGGAATGGCCATGCCACTATCAGAAGAGGAGATTGCATATCAAGTTGTTCTTGACTCTTCCCCCAATCCTGATAGTATTACCTCTATGACGGACAAGGAGGATCCTGTGCTTAAGCTCATGTGGGCCACTTTGTTGTCTTGTTCACATGACTGCCTTGATGATACTTTTCCCTTGGATGAAGCCATCATCAAATCCATGAATGGATCTGACAAAACTTGGTCCTTGGGATGATATGCACCATCGCTCTTATTTTCTCCCAGAGCTTGCTATAATGTAGCAAGATGAATTTCGATCTACTTTGAGAGAGATAGTTGGTCATGCCGTAGTTCCACTTGATACAAACAAAATTTGTGCAGATGGAATATGGCGAGTATTTCTCCTACCATCATGATCGATATCTCTCGTACCACTAGAAATATTGAAAACGTATATATCGGTGCAAATTGTTCACCAGAATAAATCCTAATCTACACCAAACTCTTCAAGGAATTTCGAGATGTATTATCTTTGTCATATGAAGAGATTCCAGGAATCGGCCCTCTTATTGTCGAGCATGATATTAAAAAATTTTCAAATGCTAATCTTGTTCGATAACCTCTTAGAGTTTGCAATCCCTGGAAGTCCCCTGCTATTAAGGAAGAGGTAGAGAAACTACTTAATGTTGGCTATATCTACCCAATTCCTTTGACTAAATGGGTATCCAATATCGTCCTTCTGAATAAGAAGTAAGGAACCATCCTTGTATGCATGGAATTTTGTCACCTGAACAAGTATTTTCCTAAAGATAACTTCCTGACACCTTTCATTGATCAGATTCTTGAGAAGTGTGTGGGTAGTGAATTGTTTTCTTTCATGGACGGATTTTCAGGGTATAACCAAATTCATATTAAACCCGAGGATCAACAAAAGATGACATTTATTTGTCCTTGGGGTACTTTTGCATACTAGAATATTCCTTTCATCCTCAAAAACATCGGAGCAACCTTCCAACGTGCTATGACCTTCTCATTCCACTATCTTAAGAATATATTTGAAGCTTATCTTGATGATATTGCTACTCACTCTCATAAGAGAGTGGATCAGTCTAAGCACCTTCGACTATTTTTTGAAATATGTCATTATTATAGAATCTGGTTGAACCCTCACAAGTGCATATTTTGCGTTAGGTCTTGTCGCCTTTTTGGATTTCTATTTTCTAATACCAGGATCATGGTAGATTCGTTAAAGGTTGAGGCAATACTTTGGTTGCCTCCCCCTTGCAATATTCGACAACTTCAAGGTTTATAGGGAAAAGATAACTTTTTATGTCAATTTCTAGTAAACTATGTCAATATCGCTAAGGGTTTCATGCATCTTTTGAAGAAGGACACCCCTTTTGTCTGAGATGAGCGAGCCTAGAAGTCCTTTGATTCTTTGAAGAAAGCCTTGGTATCGATGCCTCTGCTGAAGTCTCCTGACTACAGTAGGGATTACTTGATTTATGTCACCGTGTCCAAAGAGATGATTGGTATGGTTTTGGTTCAGAAGGATGATGAGCTCTGCGAGCACCTCATCTACTATATTAGTCGAAACTTAGTCGATCCTGATCTCAATTATTCTCGCGTTGAAAATCTAGATATGGATGTCGTTCATGTAGTGCAACATTTACGCCATTATATATTTCTCTGCAATATCTCTTTGGTTGCTGATGTCAATCCATTTCAATACGTCCTTACCATACGTATCATAGGGGGGAAATATAATAAATGGATTGTCATTTTACAAGAATTTGATCTCGATTTCGCTTCTGCAAAATCCAAGAAATCACTAGTCGTCACGGAGTTAATATAAAACCTTCCATGATTAGATGAGGATGTTATCCATGTTGATCTGTTTGCAGACGAACACATTTTCCTTTTCTCTTCGTCCAACCCCTGGTATGGAGACATTGTTCTATATCTTCAAAATTTGAAGTTCCCTTGACATATCTTGCGAGATGATTGTTGTAATTCTTATATGTTTAGTATAATGCACTCATTAATTATCAATACGAGATTCGTAATCAAAAGAGTTACAAGACACCAGTAAGAAAGGTCATTTCTAATGTCATGAGTATAGAGCTAGCTAGATTATGTATGCTGGAAACAAATCAAAATAGAAAACTACAATACACTTTGTTCGTCTTTCATAGAGGGGCTATCTGCTCCATTATGGAACATGAAAGTATGAGATGGAGTTGGTTTGATAGATCAACTCTTCTATCTGACCCAGAAAACTAACTATGCAATCCACACTTCTGAAAGGGAAATCACACATCAATCATCAAGACATAGCATGGGTAGTTCAATAGTCAATATATTGACTATGTTGTGGTTCACAGTGTGCTATTGTGAACTTCACTAGTTCTCCTTCAAATATGTCTGACTACTGCTGCCAACATTCATGTCTAAAAACCAAATTCATAAAAATAGAGCATATGCAAAAATAAAGCAAGTAAAGATCTCTAAGCAATCATATAATGGAAAACATATTCTAAGATGTACTTCTATCATCTGATAGAGTTAAAGCTTCAACTAATTTAACATTTACACTACTGAAAACAAATGCTAATGCTAATCTACGAAGATGTTGACCTTTGTTGGGTGGTGGTCCCTTGTCACTTCAATAGGTCAGCTATTGAAGTCTACAGTAAGCTTGTCTTCAACCCACACATTACTCTCACTCAAATCTCAAAACATAACATCAAACTTTTGTTAACAACTCAACTCATATTCAATCATAGACAATCAAAACATGGAGATAAATGACGTTCTTCTATTAGTCTTCACTCAGAATATGTTCTGCAATATCACACGCTGCTTCACATGTTGGTAATATGCTAACTCTCCTACACTTCCACCATCCTTGCCACGACTATTTAATAGTCTTAGTCGTGAAACACAAGGAGGTGAAGTGATTTGCAAATCAGTCAAATGTTTAAATTTAATTATTCGGTTACATCTTTTAGCTTCATCCTCATGACACGAAGTGCATCAGGATGAGGAAATCAACAAACTATTCTAACATAGCCTTACTAAAGAAAATAAACATCCACCAATTGTCTTGGGTGATCTAGAGCTAAGCTTGGTACATTCGACTCTCTATATTGGTACTGGATCGTGATAGGTAGATGGTACCAGATCACAACAGTGTGCAAATGGTGGTACCGAACCACGACAGTCCACGACCATTGGTACTAGATCACAATAGTTGAGATTTAGTACAGGATGCGTATGGTACCAGATTCGGATAGTGGCAGTCTTGGTGCACAAGTACCAGATAGTTGAGCTGGTACATGAAGGCTGGATTTATCTAGAGGTCAAAGATTATACATGGAAAATTGAAGCATTAGTACATGAAATATTTAATTCCAGCCACAAAATGAAATATTTAACTCAATAAACCACAAAATGCATGAATTAACCATACTTTACCTTATGACCTTATCACTGGCTAATGGTAGCATTCTTGTCATTCACCCAAGCTTAGGTAAGCCAAAAAGGTATAGATGAAGAGTATAATAGGGTAATGGGGATGTCAATTTCGGGTCTCAACATCCCCCCATGCCAAAATCATTGCATGTCATCATGCAACTGAAAACAAACCCAAAATTTTTCAAAACATGAGACTGTGTTCTTTACTTTGGTGGATCAATGATGTTGATGGTTGAGGCCTCTTCCTTCAGCTCCCTTTTTATGACCCTAACGTATTGTAGGAGTCGTAGTACCTTCTTGAGCTTGTTAGAAGTCTCTTCATGGTTTTCTTGAAGTTGTTGGCTGGTTTCTTTCAATTGCTAATTTTCCTTTGTGATATACCTATCCAATAGTTGGTACTCCTTCACTTCTTGTTGGAGTTCCTGATTTTGTTTTTGCAGTTCCCCAATCTTTTTCTTCATTTGTTATTTTGTTAAGGCCTTTGTTGATTCCATCGTTGCTAATTGGATGCATGCTCTTTCCTTGACTTCCTCCCTCATCCCACATAAAGTAATAGTGGCTTGTTCCTTGGTCAAACTAGGGATGTCATCTTGGATTGATAAATCTTCAGAAGGGGAGGTAAGATCGATTGGATCTTCCTGTGTATGAGGACTGACGATTGCTTTTCCCTTCTTTTCCATGCTCCTCATGGTTCTTTACAAGGAGGTGTCGGATTAGGGGTGCTCACAAGCTTCCTTTTCTTCTTTTCTAATTATGAAAGGGTGATAGGGGATTGTACCATAGACTGTTTACTTTTAGTTTCTGAGCTATGCTTCCCTTTCTTCATCATTTTTGTCCGATGGCCCTTTTTCTCAACGACCACTGTTGAAGTCTCCTGTACTAATTTTATTTTACCTTTGGATTCAGAGCTTTTAAAAGTTTTATTGATTGTGGAAGAGGGCCCTATTTTTTCATGTTGGCTCACTGCCCTAGATGATGGTGGAGTTGTCTTATCCTTCTTGCCCTTTTTCTTTTGAGGTTCCTTATTTTTCTTTGGAGCATGTTGGGTTTCCTCCACAGGTTTGTTTTCTGTGGGAAGGTGTTGAGTGATAATGGTTTTCCAACTAATCCTTTGTTTTCTAAGTTCATGTAAAACTAGCATTTTAATGAGACCTTGATGGTAAATGCTAGTCTTCTCAGTTTTGGATATAGATTTAATACCTCTTACCATTTTGTTCAAACTCATCTATAGAAAATATGGGAAATCAATTTCAGGGCCTCCTTCAAAGTGTAATAGAAGCCTAAGATGATATATGAAGGTCACAACATACCTGCCCTCACAAGTGACGAATCGTTGAAGACTTGTAATCATTGGATGATACTCTTCCTTGCTATAGTTCCTAGGGATCCCCTTTTTCCAGTTAGGGTGATGATGGTCTTCTTTCAAGAATCGTTGGCACATTTCCTTGTTGATTCCTACACCTTTTAAGTATTTGGCTCATCTGTTAGGTAATCTCGTGACCTCCCTTAAGGTTGCTTCATTGATTGTCAGTTATAGATTGCCTATATGTGCAACCTCTCCATCGTAACCCTGAATAAATTCATGAGATATCTTCTTGTGAAAGCCTGTGAATTTTTCCAGAAATGGCATCCATCCCAATCTAGCATATTTTTTTTGACATAATTGTAACTCCTCGGTTTCCCTATAAATTTGGAATACCGGTTCGTGTCTACTAACAATCATCGTTATAAGTTGTGAGAAAAGGATCGGGTTGTAGCACAAGGGTTTAGTCAATTGATGAGGGTAAGGGTTTGGTACCGGAAAGGAGTAGGCTCGAGACTAGAGAAATCTCACGAAAAGGGGGATATGGTGATGGTGATGATAATGCGAATGGTAAGTTTAACTAAGGATGCCGCAAGGAAAATTTATGACTAGGTAAGGATTATCTGGATGGCTTCGCCACCCAGATAAGCCATTTTATTTCTACCCATTACTGTAATGATGAGGACAAGACATTGGGTGTCAAAGAATCATTTTGGGATAGGTGATTGGACTTTCGGGTGGTGAATTTGATGTTGGATCATGGTTCATGACATAAGATAGGTTCATGAATTGCTTAAGGATGAAATATATTCGTGGCTTATCATTACTAGACATGCTTCATATTTTGATGAGATTTTTCCCTTAACCATGTTTGAGCACTATGAGAGGATTGATTAAGTTTAGGCATATGGGTATAAGGGATAGGTGCATGGTTTTAATACCAATGTCATAAGATCTAGTATATATTTTCATACTTATTGTAGTTTTATGAGCATAGAAAAATAAATACCATGTTACCTTTTCTTTTACCTTTGTATGATAAATACCCATAGATGTGTGACTGCTTGTAAATTGTTAGAATTCCTCCTTTTAGACTGAAGTTTCTTGAAAACTTGGTACGGGAATATCCTGTACTTATTTTATTATGTGCCTATCTTCTTTTGTATTTGGTTCTGCAGGGTGATCACGTGAGTCTGAAAAAGAGTTTTGAAGGGGCTCTTTGACCTTCCCCCATGCCGAAGATGTTGTATATATGTATGCAAGAAGATTCAACATTTTATATCATAATGGAGAAAATATGATAAGAGAAAAAGAAACCAATCAAATTCCAGAAGTAAATTTATCACCTAGCATATGATCTGATACCTAAAAAGTGAAATTGCCCTTGTTTTGATGGATTATTGACAAAGGTAGCATTCAACAGTGAAACAGGGAATATTTATATGTTTTCCAGATCCCACCTAACTTGCTTCAAAGATTTACTATCATTGGATGTTATAGATAAATTTCACAGTATAAGTAGATTAGACTCCCTAGTTAGGGCTCCACTCTTAAGAATTTTCTTCCTTAGGTAATGTAGGCTTTAGATGCTAGACCGGTAATTTGACTTAGGATGATTCTCAAATGGACATTTGCTTGGAGTAATTATGTTGTTGATTAATCTGGAGTTTGTATCTAATGAAAGCCAATAGTGACCTTTGCTCTTCTTGTTTTGGATGACAAAAAGTGAATTTTTCAATCAGACAAGTATCGATGAGACATTTCTCAACCAGAACCCACTGCCACCAAGCCTGTTCAGTATTCTGGTGGGGTAGTTGTGATAATTAGTGAGAGGTACCTTCCCCAGGCAGAATGCCCCATTGCCAACAGGCCTGTTCAGTACCCTGATGGGTTTTCCTAGTCATACCACAGACCGGTACCCGCTGCCAAAAGACCTATTCAGTATCCCAACAGGTTAGTCTATTAAACCCTTTTTCCATCAGAGGCTTCTTTTCCATAGTCACCCATTTTGGTTTTTATTAAAGAGTTATTTGCACGGTGACAGGGGTGGCTCGTCTGAAAACCTTTCTACAGGCTAGGATGGTATTGGGTTGGAAGGTATATACTCTTCTATTGAATGTATTTTAAAGATTTGTCTGAAGGAAAAATAAACTTTTTATGCACATTATTTCTTTAGAGTGATCCAGATGTATAATTTTGTCTGAATTTGTCCATAAGAGAATGACCTAAAGTTTCCTTAGGGTACTGGTACATCCTCTTCCATAAAAGTTCTGGTAGTGTGCCCATGGTAGAGAGTGCTCATATACTCATATGTTACTCTTTAATAAGATAATCCAATGAATAATATTGAAGTCTGGTTAGGGTGAGATAGTTACTTATAGGATAATATATTTTTTCCTTTAAATCATGCTGAAATACTGGGTAAAGACAACTTCTAGTCTTTGAAGCGGATTATGGTTCTTTGAGCAATCATAGGTAAAGATTGCGTCCCTCTTTTTATTTTGTTTTTAAGCAACAGAACCAAAAGAAATTAAAATAATTCTTTTTAACTAGCAACAGAACCAAAATAAATTAAAATACTTCCCTTTAGTTGTCAACAGAACCAAAAGAATTTATTGCTTCACAAGGGCTGCCATTTGATACTGCATTTGGCTTCTTGGTTTGAGCTCAAGTGGTTGTTTGCATGGCTTCGTACTTCAGATTAATTGACATAATATTTTGAAATATGCATAGTATGCTTTGTCAATTAGGTAATGTGTCTTGATAGTATTGTAGAAAGACAGACTTCTGGTACTAGACTGGTACCAAACTGTTGATACTGGACCAAAATAAGATTTCTAGTACCGAAGCAGAACATAATATTGTTTATGCCTACAAACTGATGTTTAGAAAGTTTGTGAAGGATCAAATAAATTATAGAATTTTACTTACAAGAAAAAGAAAAGAAAAAAAATTGCGAAAGTAAAACAAAAGGGGGTAAGAATCTCTTGTTACCTTTAGCTTATTAACAAAATTCGATCCACACCTATGTACAAAAATTTCAAGTAAACCAATCAATCAATGTGGATCAGTAGGAGGGTCTCCTTCCTTCCTGATCATCTGCATATTTGAATTTTGTAGTATACGAGTCAGGAATTCTTCTTTTGACAAGGATTTGTTGTAAACACGCAACCGGTGACCATTCACAAGTAGTGGTGTCTGTTGTTCATCAATTTTATTTATCCTAATTGAACCATTATCATAGACAGTGTCAATTTCGTAAGGTCCCATCCAACGGGTAGTTAAATTACCTTTGAAGTTCTTGAATCTGATGTCATACAATAGGGCCCAATCTCCTTGTTGAAATTTTTTCTTTTTGAGATACTTGTCATGCCATTTTGTTCTTTATTCTTGAATGAGGGTAGTTCTTTGAAGTGCTTCCTACCTCATTTCATCCAAATCATTAAGCTGCAAGAGTCTTTGTTGTTGGGCTTCATCCAAGTTCATGCCAGCTTGTACTGCAATCCTGAAGGTTTTGATCTGAAATTCTATGGGAAGAAGCACCTGCTTCCCATACACTAACTCATAGGGTGTATGTCTTGTTGTATTCCTCCAGGTGATTCTATAATCCCATAAGGCTTCTAATAATCTATTAGCCCAATCCTTATGGTGTAGCTGTATTGTTTTGGTAAGAATGGACTCAATAACTTTGTTGGTAGATTCTACTTGTCCATTTGCCTGTGGATGGTAGGGTGTAGATTTCCTGTGTTTGATTTGGTACTGTTTTGTAACAGCTTTGACTAGATGAGAGGCAAATTGAGTTCCCTGATTAGTCACAATTTCTCGAGGTACACCAAATCTAGTAAAGATATCATTAAAAAGGAAATTTACCACTGATTGTTCACTTGCAGCTGGTAAAGATTTTTCTTCAACCCATTTAGTCACATAGTCAGTGCATACAAGTATATACTTTTTCTTTTTATATGCAAGGTTAATGGGCCCTACAAAATCTAATGCCCATTTCTCGAAAGGATCAATAACTACTTGAGCTTGAAGTGGCATTTGGTCTCGTGTAGTAGGATTACCCATTCGTTGGCATTCATCACAATTGGATAAATAGGTTTTAGCATCTCTGAAAATATGGGGCTAGTAGTAACTAGATTGCAGAACTTTGTAAGTAGTCCTCTTGTCTGCAAAGTGTCCTCCACAAGGACCATAATGACAGGCTTGCAGAATATCATGAATTTCATCTTCCCTTACACATCTCCTGATCACCAAATCTGGTCTTGTTTTGTAGAGTCAATCATCGTCCCACATGTAATTTTCTCTAGGAGAAATTTTTTTAGGCATCTTCCCTGTCACAAGATAGTTAGCGAGATATGCATACCACAGAGTGAATGTAGAAATAGAAAATAAATTTTCATCAGGAAATTTATCTTCTACTGGTGCATTATCTCCCAGATGAATCATTCTAGATAAGAAATCAGCCACAAGATTATCTTTACCAGGTCTATCAATAATGTTGATATTAAAATCTTGTAATAATAAGAGCCATCGTGTAACTCTAGGATTTGTTACAGGTTTTTTCATTAAGAATTTGATGGTTGAATGATCAGTGTGTATAGAAGCTTGATATCCTGTAATATAGTGTCTAAATTTATTGATAGCATGGACTACAACTAGCAATTCTTTTTCTGTGACCGTATAATTAACTTCAGCTAAAGACAGATTTGTACTAACGAAGTAAATAGCATAGGGCATTTGATTTTCTCTTTGTCCAAGGACTACCCCAAGGGCTGTGTCTGAGGCATCGATACAGATATGAAAAGGAAGGGACCAATTTGGTCCTCTTAATACAGGGGTAG
This sequence comes from Picea engelmannii, assembly GCA_009831015.1. NCBI lineage: Eukaryota > Viridiplantae > Streptophyta > Pinopsida > Pinales > Pinaceae > Picea > Picea engelmannii. The sequence goes on from ML776635.1 coordinate 1,375,243, forward strand.
TTGACAATTTCTGTTTTAGAATTTCGAAAGATATTTGGCATTGATCATCCTACTTAAATTCGACTTCTTTAGATAATAATTTGAATAAAGGGGTAGATAGGCTTGTAAAATTTGGAATGAATCTTCTATAGTAGCCAGCATGTCCTAAAAAGATGCAGACTTCCTTTTGTGAGGAAGGTATTCTAAGTTGTGTGACGATATAAATCTTTTCCGGATCAACTCTCATTCTAGAACCGAAAATGTGATGTCCCAACACAATACCTTCAGCGAGCATCATTTTTTATTTTTCATTACTTAAGGAAATATTAGTTTCCTTACACCTAATCAAGACTTTTTTTAGACTGGTCAATGCTTCCTAGAAGTCTTGTCCATGGACTGTAAAGTCATCCATGTAGACTTCCACACAATCATTGGTCAAGTTAGAGAAAATGGCTAGGACATCTCTTTGAAAAGTGGTTGGGGCATTGAAAAGTCCGAAAAGGAGAACCATATAAGCATATGTACCCCAAGGGCAAGTGAAAGTGGTCTTCTCCTAGTCTTCGGGTGCTATTTCTATCTAGTTGTAACCACTAAACCCATCCAAGGAGTTTTTGCAATTCCTCTTTTACAATATCTTTAAGGGTTGGATTCATCCTTCACTGAGGCTGTCTAACTGGTCTGATTTGGTCATTAGTGTAGATATGATGTCTGCATGTGTCAGGGTGAATGCCTTTCATGTCTGCATAATCCCATGCAAAGGCATCAAATTGTCTTTGGAGCATTTCAATCACTTGTGTCTTTTGTTCTGGTTCCAAACTAGAGTTGATATACAAAGGTTTTCCTGAGATAATATCAACAAGTTCAGTAGTTTATTCCTTGTCTGAGGAGGCTGGTGATAAAGTATATAATTGAGTGATATCAGGGTGCCAAGTTTTTTCAAATCCGGAACTAAAAATATGTGACAATTCTGCAAAAGACCTTGGGTATTCAATGCAATTTGTGTCAGCCAAAAATAAGGTTAAGACTTGTTCATCTAATTTTTCTTGTATTCCTCTTACTTGTTCCAGTGTTAATAGAGGTCTGATGCAATCTTCCTCTCCATAAGGGTTTTCTAACCAAATAGGTATTTCCTGTGTCAGTTGGCTAGGAGGGAAGAGGACAAGTTTTTGGCTATGTGTGCCATTGGATATATTCATCTCACCAGACCGACAGCTGATAAAGGCATCTATTGTGGCCATCCAAGGGTGGCCAAGAATCACAAGGTGTCCTGGTTTGGAGGATGATTTAGAATAGATGACTAAAAAGTCTACTGGATATTCCCAAGAAGCTAGAGTGACTGTGACATCATCTAGACTTCCTGCAGGGCTAATGACTGACTTATCTCCCAACTCGATCATGGTTTGGGTTGGTCTTAACTGGTTGATTTGGAGATTTTTCATAGTGTCAAAAGGAATTACATTAATAGCTGCACCCAAATCAATGAGTGTGTTTGGTAGAGAAATGCCATTAATTTCAACAGTGACTACTGGATTCCCAGGGTCATTATATTTGTATGGCATTTCATAAATAAATTCAGATAATTGTCCCACTACCTGAACAAGGGGAGGTTCCTTATTCTTCCTTCTTGGTTTCTTAATGCAAATATCCCTTATGATTTTGGCGTATATACAGATATCCTTAATGGCTTGCAACAAAGGTATTTTTATACACACATTTTGTAATTCATCTTCTATATCTCTGTGCAAGGGTGGGTCAGGTTTCTTCACTAATAGTCTTTTGGGGTAAGGTGGGAGATTAATTTTTTGGGGTACTCGTACAGACTGAGAAGTGATTGGAATAGGAGGAAAGGCCTCTTCTTCTGTAGGGGTGGTTTGAGTGTTTTCTTCCTCAGAATGATTATCATTTTCTTCCTGAATTATTACTGGAGGATCTGATTGGTTTACAACTTTCCACGATCGTAGTTGAATTTCATAGGTGGGAAAGGTTTGAACTTCTTCATTCTGCACAGGGTGGGTGGGTCGATTATTGGAGTTAGGGAATGGCTGGGCAGGGATTGTTGTTGGTCTCAGAGGATTGTGGGCAGCTTGGTTTTGTGGTTGTTGATTGGCATTTATAGATACCTACTACTGCTGATTAGGGTTCAAGGGGGTTGTAAATTGTTGTTGTATAGGAGGTGGGAGTAAAGCTTGCATCTGTGGTGGGTTGAATCTAGGTAGTAATTGGGAAATGTTTGTAGGGTACTGTGGATATGTAGGGTAAGAGGGATTTCGATACATAGGTCCCCTCCAACCTTGTTTCCAAGGTTGAGTTTGTTGAGGTGTCCATTGTGGATAGGTCACCGGGGAAGGACCCCATTGTTGTTGTTGATATTGTGCATTAGGGTCATAAAATGTATTGGGGTTTTGGGCTCTCCAAGGTCTTCTGGAAGGGTATGGTTGTTCTTGTGAGACTCCTCCTCCCCTATACATGGATTGTAGCTCAAGCAAGGTTGGACACTTAGATGTGGGGTGTTCTAGTGTACACAGACCACAAGTTTCTATGAAATTTAATGGGCATTCTTTCTCACTGTGCTTCTTTCGGCATCTATGACAAAATATTGCTAAAGCAGCCTTTTCTTCTTGTTTATTTTCTAGTTTCAAAGTATCTAACTGGTTACTTATTATGCTCAAGATGTATGTTTTAAAGTTCTCTAAAAAGTTTCTTAACTCAGTTATGGTGAAAGTCCCCGAGCTTTGTTTTCTATTTCTGCTAAAACGATCTCTTGGTCCTTTGCCTATTTTAGCTTTTCCTCTTGAGTATCTCCTACAATAATCTACAATTTTTGAAAAAGGTTTTTGGTGTAAATCTCCTAAACTCAACAAGTTTAAAAATTCTATGAAATCATCTCTCAGACCTTTCAAGAATACAGTTCTTACTATAGCTGGGTTTGTGGTGAATAGTTTTGACTTCTGATAGTTGTATAAGAAAATTTCTAAGTAGTATTTAGGCCTTTCATATTCTATTTGCTGCATTTTAAAAATGTCATTTTTAACATTATCCTTACAATAGTCTTGGTATTTCCATAAAAATCTGTCTTTCATTTGATCCCAAGAGAGGATCGTATTTTCTCCTAAGCTCATGAACCATATTAAGGCTAAATATTTCATTGTAGTAGGAAAGAGATTAAGTTTTTGGGCACCATATGAGTAGTTATAGCTTCTACATAATATGTCAAACTCAAATAAAAATAATTCTAGATATTCAGTTTACATACCTTTGAAGGTGGGTAAGAATTGATAGTGGGATATTCTTCATGTCGATGTTTCTGGAAATATCCAAGATTGGAAACCCAAAAGTCTCAGTCTCTATGGTTGTGTTTCCTTCTTCTTCTACCATTCTACTGATGGATGGTTCAAAAACTGGATTTTCCGTGTCTCCTAAATGTTCACCAGACTCACGTTCTCCCTGTCCCAATACTGATTCTTCCATTTTAGGTTCTCCTTCTGGATCCTCACTGGCTCCCCTTGAATTTTCTCTTGGTGGAATTTTCCTGCACCAGTGTCAGTTGGATTAGTGGGGGGGTGGGGGGGGTTTGTTTTTGAATCTTTGGAGCTTACAAATCTACCCTTGATATCTCTATATCTATGCATAAAATGGAAATTTGATTATTTAACTGAATTGAAATCCTAATTCTATCTAGAAGGTAAGAAGGCAACTTGGCTTCGGAGAACCCCACTCTAGTGGCCGCATGGCTCTTCACTCACATCTTAAACGTTTTATCCTCCTCCCTAAAGAAGCCTTAAAAGCATTAAGAATTTATACAAATAATCTAAGCTAAAAATCACTTCCTATCCTTTGCAACTCCACGACAATAGCGCCAAAATATTGTTCTTCTTATATGTTTAGTATAATGCACTCATTAATTATCAATACGGGATTCATAATCAACAGAGTTACAAGACACCAGTAAGAAAGGTAATTTATAATGTCACGAGTATAGAACTAGCTAGATTATGTATGCTAGAAACAAATCAAAATAGAAAACTGCAATACACTTTGGTTGTCTTTCACAGAGAGGCTATCTGCAACATTATGGCACATGCAAGTATGAGATGGAGTTGGTTTGACAGATCAAATTTGCTATCTGACCCATAAAACTAACTATGCAATCCACACTTCTGAAAGGGAAATCACACATCAATCATCAATACATAGCATGGGTAGTTCAATAGTCAATATACTGAGTATGTTTCTATTCACAATGTGTTGTTGTGAACTTCACAAGTTCTCCTTCAAATATGTCTGACTACTACTCCCAACATTCATGTCTAAAAAACAAATTCATAAAAACAGAGCATATGCAAAAACATAGCAAGTAAAGATCTCTAAGCAATCATATAATGGAAATCCTAGTCTAAGTTGTGTTGGATCATGTTATCATTGATGCCAATGGTTTGATTGATTGATGTCAAGTGATTGATTGATTTCAAAGGATTGATTGATTGATGATTTATGTAATATAATATGTATTGTCCTTGATGAGAATGCATAGATGAAGATGGATCAATGAGTTGTCATTGATAGATGATGAAGATGGATCGATGTGGTTCCATTTGTATATGATTCATTGTTGGAAAAATGTATAGATGACTCATTATTGTCTTATCATGATTGATAAGGTGCACAAATGGATGAACTCCAAAGTGGTCCC
>ML776635.1:1390978-1420885 GCA_009831015.1 Picea engelmannii
ACGAAAAAAAAAAATTGGGCATCCTTGATTGCAATCTCAATGTCCAATAAAGGCCACAGAATTTTGGTTGAGACTCAAATTACAAAAGGAAAAATTAAAGTGAACATATTCTTAATGTTCAAATGGGCAATTGGGCTTGTACACTTGGGCAATACAACTATTAAAAATTATCAAGGTTCACAAGCGTGAAATAAAGGCAATCCAATTATCTACAGTCTCAATGTTCAAGGTGAAGATTGGGCTTGTACACCTGGGCAATACAACTATTAAAAATTATCAAGGTTCACAAGCGTGAAATAAAGGCAATCCAATTATCTACAGTCTCAATGTTCAAGGTGAAGCAAAGAAACTAATTTAAATGTAATTTGGATGTTCTTTGAGACAACCAATCAACAGTAAGTTGCAACATATTCCTGCTGCAAGATGTAATTATTTGGTAGAGTCTTCCCTTTCTTCATTTATATTGTCACTGGTGCAACAAAAGAAATGGGGCAACTTGACCCTGCTACAACTCTTGAATCTCATTATCAATGGAGCTGTCTTGAGAGCTTTTGGACCGTTCCGTATCCCTTTTCTATGCGGCATCACCTTTCTCTTGCGAACTTCAATGAGCTGCATGGAACCCACCGAAGAAAATTCCTCCATTCCCGATTCTTGTTGTTGGCACTTCTGATCGTTAATTTCCATCGATCCATGTGGACTTGGGAGGGGAGCGCATTGAACATGTAAGCCAAAAAATAGTACACGAGATGGAGAAATCAACCATCTTGAATGGCCATCAGGAATAGTCTCGAGGAGGAAACTCGAGTACGTGTGTTTCAATAGCAACAATGATTCACTGATAATTGTGGAGGAGTTTGGGAACCATTCTCGAAATTGCGAGCTTCAAATTTTCACAAATAATAGCCAGAAAATTAACAGACTCGGCAGAATTGTCAGAATGTAGAGACATATTTCCAGGAGAATCTGACATATCTCGTTGGGACTTTGATATCTCAAATTGCAGAGGTGTAATTCACAATATCAATGAGAAAGTGTTCAAAGTTTTGGAATTGAAGGAGTATGAGTTGTTGTTTACCATACGAGATGAAGGCGACGACGATTATTTGGATTTGGGGTTTCTAGGTCCAAGAAATCCCTCTGAAATGAATGCATTGGTCAGGCTATCCTCCACAAGATGAATTATTCTCATCGGCGGCCTTGCCATATTTGAAAGACAACAGAAATTCATGTCACTCAAACTCCCACTCCCTTGATAGAAGATGATGGTAGTGGGTATTGTATGGACGGTGATTCTGACAGCCATACTTCTAAATCACAAGTGCACCAGAAGGGCGACCGATTAAGAAAATTAAGTCAAATCTGTGATAACCACCTGCTACAAGATCGGTTTCACGATTTCTCCTAAGAAAGTGGCCACTACATTATTCATTTGGATAAGGATGGAAGAATCTGGAAGAGGCTCCAATGGAAAGACTGAAGATCAACTAGCTAGCAATCTTATCATTGTAGATCTCCTAGAGATTTCCTCAGGCATTTCAGTTGTCCGCGCGGATGGATTCTGCTCAATGCTAGAAATACCAAATACATTAACCATGTCTGCCTAGAAACATAGGAAATACCAAAAAGGTTGTACCTCGCCAGAAATACCGTTATAAGGCAACCATGTTGAACGTTCTGGTTAAATAGGTGTTTTCTGTTGGGATTTTATGGTTTGCATTGAACAGTTACAGAATCCGGGCACTGACAATCCAAGAAAGGAATTCCTTTGAGGAAGTTGTTGGTGGAAATGATCCATCAGAAAAATTATGAAATGAGTGTTGATTGACAAAAAGAGGAAGAGGCATTCCACCAAAAGATCCGTCCTCACTTATGTCACAAACCCACGAGAAGAATCACAACTTAATTACTGCATCAAGAGAGGGCGCATTGAATCATGCGACATCATGGACTTCCTTCCCGATCACATAATTCACAACATTCTATCTCGCCTCTCAACCCCCGATCTCTCAATTTGTTGTCTCTGATGTTGTCACCGGTGTTCTGGATCTTGACTGGGGAGTACGTGGAGGTGTTTTATGCTGCAATGATCTGGCCATAAATTGTATGTGAAAATTTATCATTCGTGAGAAGTCTTGGGGAGGCTAAAAAACTGTTTCTAAGTTGCATCTCCACGACTCATATTATGGGACGTTTCAGGGCTGACAACTACCTGCAACAGCTTGTTATGGGAATCCCGCAGCCGGTGCATTTGAAACGGATGTGTGTGTTCCATTTCTTATTCATATTTAGCATGGATATCTGGCCACGTAGCATTTTTTTTTTACAGTTATTTGTGCCATAGGAGTATGATGTACATTAAGTATAATTGTTGTTGCTACCATTGATTTTTAGTCAACGATAATTGGCCGCATGCTGAGGAGTAAAGAGGTCATTGTGGTAATGTTATAAAACCCAATTGATACTCTCTATCCATGGCTATATGCTCTAAGTTACAGTGTGACTAAAGCAAACCATGCCTCCTGGCGCAGTTGGATCTAAAACCTACTACCCACAGGGTTACCAGGCCGTCTCGGGTTACCCTAGTCCTCAAGTCTATCCACCTGTTGTCGAGGTTAACGTTGTGCATCAGTCTTGGCTGGGCTCTTTTCATAATCTTTTTTTTTTTTTCTTTCTCTCTTAGTGTCAATTCTTTGGTATGTGGGAGCATTTCTTCTCTTATGTGTCAGAAAAGATTACAGAGAAAAGCCTGGTATGTTGGCCTGCACTATGGAAACCATTCTTTCAGCACTTGCGGTGATTATTGGTGCAACTAAAGGTGCAGATGTGTGGTAAAAACCTGATTCAGGGAAGATCGCGGAGCCAGGGGAAAATCTTAGGCGAGAACGAATACTCAGATTTCAGAGAGAGGGTTGGCATTCGAATTTGTTGCTTGGTTTTTATATGCTTGTTCTGAAGGCAGTTTTGTTGGAAATGATATAGAGGTGTTGTTGCATGTGTTGGTTATTCCATTCTTTCTATATATATATATATATATATATATATATATATATATATATATATATAAAATTAATGTATGTCTTCAATGCATATAAAAGGAAGATCGATAAATGGGAGCCACTTACACAACCAATGAAATAGAATAGCCTGCAACAATATGATCTCCTAATTATTTCTTTGTAATGTAACCTTGCTTTTTTTTTGTTTGTTTTCATTGTGCTAATGTATTTTGAATGCAAGAAAAGAATGCAGGAAAAAAGACGATGGAATCCAAACAACTACTGTTTTTATTTAGACAACATCAAAAGTTATTAGATTTCATGTTATTGATAATAGCAATCAATCAAAAAAAACCATAAAATTTTTAACAAAATATTTATTAGTTTATATATGTATATATAAATAAAAACAAACATTATATTTATATATCTATCTATCTATCTATCTATCTCTCTATATATATAATAAAAACCATAAAAAAAAAAATTGTTAAAAAAACAAAATTGCAAATGGATCACCAAAACTTCCTCAAAACAATATTAATACCATGCTTTCATTTCTTAAGCTAAATTGGTTTTTGAAGTCACTCAAGCCAAGAACCGATGAAGAAAATCATGTGTCATGGCAACAGGTAAAAATACATTTTGTTTTATTTTAAATTTGATTTGCTGAGCATGCACTTTTCCTACATTTTATTCTCTCACAATTTTGTTGCAAGATTAGTGCTAACCTTTTACAAGTTCGAAGACAATTAAATTGCATGCAAAAGTGATTTTGAGAATCACAGAAACGTTTCAAAGAAACATATTTCATCAAAAGCTCGAAGGAGTTAAGCTTTGCTCCGCACATGTCATACCATTTGTCGTCATATCATTTGTGGTCATAAGAAGTCTTTCAGAAAACCAATTACGCCATGACATGATCATTTACCTTACTCCCTCCAATATTACTCATCATCCATGTATTGAAGTCCACCTTTTATTTCCTTATCCATCATGGCTTCACATACACCTATTTTTATGAGTCGCATACAGTTTGCTCTATTTTCAAGTCATATCTTTTCCTTGCAAATAAAACCATTAAGTTCCATTTTGACGACTACATTACCCTGATTTCATTTGCATAAACATTGTTCCTACTGAGATCTTTCCTATAGTCCCACCAATCGTTTTATCAGAACTCACGTTGACTAATGTGGTATTCCTTAAGGCCCTCCTTTCAACAAGTCTTTCCCCATCGACCTCAACACCTTATCTGGGATATAGACTAGAGTTCCTTTTGAGTACCTGGAGGCTTGCATGCCTTAATGGCCAGTTCTCTCACTGACAATCATGGGAATACATCACTGTCCCTTCATTGGTAGATCTTTCAAGTGGCTCGACATCAGCTCATTCACTCGCACTTCGCAAGATGTACTTAGGTACCTTGGCACTCATTGACATCAATGGTGAGTTTGTCTCGCATTGGTTAACGACATTCATCAATGGTCGGTAATCTAATGACTTATCTTCATCCTCGACATCGACACATTCATTCGCATGAATAGAATTGTACCATCGGGTTTAGTAGTGAGAGAAGACTATACAATTTTCCATGACTCCATCAGCAGTTGCAGTAGTATTTTTCAATCCATATAAGAGTACCACAGTTCCACTTTCATACTTACTCTTTTCCATGATTCATCAACAACAGTTCAGATTCCTCCACTTCACATTCTTTGATCTAGCAGTTACAACAGTCGCAACTACATCAATAGTCACCTTTCACACGATCCTGAAATAGTGACATCTTCCATGCTCCAACAACCACATCAACCATATTCCTATTGCATAGTTCATCAACATTTTGGGTAAGTGGAGTTATGTTGTTTTCTACTCTTTAATCATGCAATTCCTTACATGCTAGAGTGAATAAATTTGGAAAAATATCTCACCATGCTCCCTTTCCTTTTTACTTCTATTACTCATGCCATGTTGCATGAGGACATGCAACCAATTCAGTTGGTGGGGAGGGGAGGGGATATATTCGCTATCATCTCTCCATTTTTCCACTACCATCATTCCATTTTTCGTCTCATTTACCATTAACATTTGTTTCTTCCAACGATACTCTATTGCACTTTGCTTCATAAGAATTGATATACATATTGGCATGATTCACAAATATGCAAAAGGGATTTCTTATACTCAGTGATGTTTCCTTATGCACATTGATAGCTTATTTTTTCCAGCAGTATATGGGCAAATTATTATCATAACAGGAAGTGAACAAATAATGAAATGAATGTTGTTTACACAAGAATCAACATTTTATTATCATAACAACAAGAGAACAAATAACGAAATGAATGTTGCTTACACAAGAACCAACGTTTTCTATATTCATGGTTGTTACACAAGAACCAACCATAAGAAAATGGAAGATGTTACTCATGTAAATCCCATCCAGGAAATATTCATTATCGTTACTCAAGCCAAAATTCAGATGCCAAAAATTCTTGAGAAGATCCATGCATAGTTGCATGAGGACATGAAACGAGTTCAGTTGGGGGGTATGTTGGGATTCAGAAATGTCGTATTTCCATCCACCTTTCCTTTCATCATTCTTCACATTTCATCGCCCCATTAACCTTCCATAATACCATTTTCATAATTAAATATGGGTTTAACTTTATTATTTTCCAAATCATTTATTTTAGTATTAAAAGGGAATTTGTGATTAAATATTAGAAAATTAACATGTTTTCATATATATCTAAAAAATGTGTGAGCTTTGTAATGTGTAGGAATATGTGGAGGATTAATTCAAAAAGACTTCTCGAATACTTCCTCCATGATTTCAATATTTGAGGAGATAATTCAAGCCTATTCCAAGGACAAGATCATGGAGATTTGGTTGTCATATCTTATCCAAGATATATGAGAGATATGTGTGAGGATTTGAAGGGATAATATTTTGTAATAATGGAAAGTTGGTTGAGAGAAAAGTGGATCTGTAATTATGAGATGCTTATCTCCTTTTCAAATCTCTGATGTATAAAAGAGAGTGCCCTCTCTTCATGAGGGGGGGAGAAGTATTATTATCAAGATTAAGAAGAGAATTGTTATGATGTAGATTGGATTCATGAAAATACTCTCTCTATAAACCTACTTGTTGAATATTAATGGAAGTTCGAGTTCAGTGATCTTGTGTCTCTTAGAAGTTAGCATCTGGTGATCTAAATATTCCATGTTGGCATCGACAAGGGACACCGATCCAACTTGGTAAGCTTATTGTAAATTGTTAGTGTAGATTTTCTTTTCATGTATTTGTTATTTTTATTTCATGTTATTTTGTTTGGTTCCACAATTAGAATTTGTTGCGAAGTGTGGTAATGTAGGAATAGTTGGATCTCCATATTTCACCATACATGACCTTTAATGGAGCATCCCACTTGTTAGTTTAGTTTCTTCAGGAGATATAATTAAAGTTCATATTTTCTTTTCATGAGCCGTCAATGAACATGTCCATCACCTGAGCAAGAGCTTTTGCTTGTTTATGATTTTTGCTTTCTATATTTTGAATTGTGTGAAGATTGTTATTTTTAAAAGTGTGTTGATTTCTAAATGGTTTTCTTATCCAAGCTATACTAAACAAACATAGGGACCTATTTGTTATCAACACATATAGTGCATCAACTCTACTAATTACAAATCCTGGTTGATAATTTATGTTTGGTAATATATTATGCATACAATTGAACCAACAAAGTCAAAATGGCATTGTAAATTTTGGTTTTATTACTATTTATGGCAGTTTTTACCCACGTTCTATAGTTTCGAATAGTTTTTCGCCTAATGGACTAATACAACAATGGATTGAGCTGGTTTTGTAGTTTTCACCAGGGATTCTTGCGGATTTCAACGTTATGTTGACCGTTCATAACCACGAACAAGTATTTTTGCTACCCAACATATAGGATAGGTATCCATTCCACCATCCACATTTTCATTGTCCTATAACTTCCACTCTTATGCCTTAGGTACAAACCCATTTTTTGTGACACAGAACCTTCCATCTTCTATAAGGCGTGTCATTATCAAGTGGTAGAGACTTACTAAACATGGGTACCCTAGTTAGATCCTCTGCTCCAGTTGGTGCCCATGTCGAGATTGTTTTCATAGGACCGAGAGTCCCTTATAGCTAATCAATGAATTTATGATGAGCTTCATCTCTTATTCATAAACATGTTTCCCTATACCTAGAGGAATCCCAACCGAGTTTAATTTAAGTTCTTTTCCAACTCGTTTTCAAAAACTGAAAATATTGTTGAGTGAAATTCTCTCTTTCACACTCATAAATTGGATTGAAAGGACGTCTATTTGGTACAAGTTTATCCCTTTTTCACACCAAGCAGACTAATCTTATGGAAAAGGACATTGTTTTGGCGTTAAGTTTTGATTGCATATCCTTCCCTTGCTTGCAGTATTGAGCCTATATCCAGTTATCTCTTTATGTTAAAAACCATTTTCCTCATCAGTTTGCATCCTCAACCAAGAAGAGCCTTGTTTATATCCTTCTCAATTTGACACCCTATACCTAGGAGGGAACATTTCCCTGAGTGTCCATCACCTGCATGCATCTCCTTTCATTGAGCATAGGTATGTTCTATTGTTGGAACTAGTTTTTCTTACTTATGACACTCGTTTCCTCCTTTGTATCATAACAGTCATTTGACTATAAAAAACAAAAAATTACGGGTGGGAAGGGAGTATTATCTTATATTGGCAGCAGTCATGTCACCTTTGAACATAGAAAAAAATTATTGAGTCCACTTTTCATCATAATTTTGGGTTTAGCATGGGCTTAGGAAGATGAGCTCATTACAGAGAGTTTTTCTCCCCCGACTGGTTACTCTTCCAATCCCTATGGAGAATTTCATTGATGCCTTTTGCATCTCATGGTTTCATCATTGAGTCTATGATGTCATATTCTTCCATATGTCTCATGCTCTTGTTCAAAGGAAGTCTATCAATCTGTGTTGGCCATTCCTCATAACTCTTGAATTTGCATGTCAGCCATACCCTCAGCTTGTCTCAAAATCACATGATCTTCTAGTCCTATCATTCACCCTAGTCCTACTTTCATCATTGGTAGGTAGCCTAGAACCCAACAGTCGACATTTCATCACTGCTCATTGACTGGGTGGTTTCTCTTGTGTTCGATGACAAGACATCTATTCACACATTGGGATTCATGCAGTTTCTTGGATGCCATTAGACTTATTGGTGGTTTCCTCGCCTTTGTCCACAGTTTTTCTCATTGGATTCTATTCAGAGGGTCTTTTTCATGTACCTCTTACACTTTCCACACATGAAAAACACACAGGGTTGTTGGTGAACATGTTCTTCTCCTGATTTCCTCCAAATCATGAAGCTTATGCTTTATACATCGTGTTGAATGATGAGATACTCCTTCATGCTCTCCTTTCAGTGGGCCTCCTTCCATTGAATTCATCTCATCTATTATGGAAACGAGATCTAGAGTCCTATGAGTACCTTGAGACTTGCAGTCATTAGCAACAGGTTCTCTCACCATCGAAAGTTGGGAATACATCAATGTCTCCTGATCAATGGATTATTCAAGTGTTTGACCCCAACTCCTTTATTCACACTTGTAATAATGTACTCAGCTCCGTGATACCTACTTTCATCATCGGTAGGTTGTATCACATTTTTTAATGATATATCTCAATGATCGGTAATCAAACGATGTCTCATTTTGTTCGACCTCAACTCCTTTATTCACATTATGTAGACTTGCACCTTTGGTAGATTGTGTAGAATACTTGAAGACATCAGTGTGTGACTGCATATTTCTTGAGTTGTTGCTTCCTTTTCATTGGACCAATACCTATGTGACTTCAGTGATCATGGGAGATCAGATTGTACTCCATTGTATACATATATATTCAGATTGATTTTGAGACTGGCTCTATTGGGCCTTGTTCATGACTATAACAAATTTTGGCATGTAACCGCATTTTCATTTTCCTATTCATGGCCACAGATAATTGTTTTGTATATTTCCACATGGATCTGCAGTGTAATTCAAATTGGTAACCATGTATGCAAAGTCAGTGCATAATATAATGAGCAACTAGTTTTTCTAGTTGGTTCCCCATCACTCCACTTCTGGGTTTTTATAATGTATTTCAGCCATCGTAGATACTCCTCTAACCTCAAACATAAGGGGGCATATGTTATCAAAAGATTTTTCTCACCCTATGAAATCTTGCACAGAAGGCCTTTTTCCATTTCCCTATGCAGACTTTTGATCCCTTTTTGCAAATCCTAGAGCTAAAAATACATTTTTTCCACATATACACACCTTTCCTACTATACAACATGCGTATACGCAGGTTGTGCCACTACAACCCATGTACATTGGGATTTATGCCCAAAAATGAAAAATGGTATTGGTTTTCCATGTCACGATAGGAGATGAATAATCATTGACCTTCCATATACTGGAAATGTTCGAATTCGACCCTTCAGTTCCATTTGAAGGCTATAAATGGGCCTATTCTGAGATATGGAAAAGAGGAGAAATAATTCAACTTTGAGAGAAAAGTTACTTTGGAGAAATTATTCACTTCATATTGAGTCTACATCCCTTTGTTCTTTAAGCCTAAACACAATGTCCAACCCCCAATATATTCCCTTATTGATTGAGAACTTCATTGTCTCTCTTCTATGAGCTTGCCTTTGGTGGAGGATTGAAGTGGTGGAGGCCCAGCTAGAAGGAACTTAGTTTCTCAGTTCCGAACCGTGTCGACATAGAAGTCTGTAACTTTTTCACTTATGTTGATCATATATTAATAAAAATACTCTTTTCCCGTCCAATTGATATCTTGAAAATACTTGAATTATTATTCCATGGGCGCATTTGTTATGTATATTAATGGATTATTCTATTAAATGTGCTAACATCATATATTATCACCATATGCTTGATTTTCTTGGTTGTTGAGGATTAGTTGTAGGTATATCTCTTTGGTTCAAGTGCTCAACGGTGGACTTTATCAAACATTTGGACGAGGTAGGCCTTTTATCTTTTATTGCTAGCATATTTTTTTATATAGCATACTTGAGAATAGAGTTGATTTCTGCAGTCATTTCCATCTGTTGTGGTTTTCCCCTAGACATAGAGAGATTTTCCTCGTAACATGGACTGACTGTATGCTGAACCAGAAAGTGTTTTGGTAGATTGTAGATCCAAGTGGTCCAATCATATGTTGACAAGTGGCAAGGATATGCCAATGAGAGGTTGTCATGGGGAAGCCTCCCATTGGCTATTAATAGTTATGGTTTACCAAAATTTATGGGAGTCAACAAGGGTCAAACTCACGACCTCCCATAAACCTTATACAAGCCTCTACTACCAATACTCTGCACGATGAATCTTAATAAGACTATGGATTTGATTATATTTGAATTGTAATGGAGGATCATTCGGCAAGAAAAGGGACGAAGGATATAGACCCCAACCCATGGTTCATTGTAACACCATATAACCACACCTATATTCATGGGTGTTTGGAAAAATATAACAACTAACTTCGAATATATTTATGTTATATATAATATAAAAAAAATCAACTTGCGGTTGATAGGAATGGAACCCCCAACCTGCCAAACTATGCAACGATTTAACATATTGTCGATAACCAATATGCCAAATATGGAATTTGTTATAAAAAACAACCTAAATTATAATTAAATCTATCCAATAGTTGTAGACATTGGTTAAGGGGCAAACCCTATTTAATGTCACACAACCGAGGAGAAGAGGACACTCATAATAATTGTAGAGATTATGTCTCGAAGTGCATGCCCGAAGGTACAAGGACTTTGAGGCTACACCGTAAAGCATGTTGAGAGGTCCCTTGATGAAATTTTAGGAACCTTATACACTTTTTTCATGAGTTTTCAGAAGGAATCCAATGGTGTATTTTGTTTTTTCATTTGAGTAATGTATAAAACAATAATTGTAAAACACAAACATTTGAGCATTAATAAAAAGGTCTCTACTGGAAGAGGACCCGAAGATCTGGCCCAAATTGGGTGGACTCCGTTATCAAACTTATGTATGTGATTTCATCAATGTTGTTCAATTTTATGCTCATTTATTTGCAATTTATTTATCATTAAAGTGTGTATGGTTAGATAAGTTTTTCACATGTAAAATTGCAATCAGTCAAGCGATCATTATTATTTCAAAGATCAAGTAGATGTTTATGTGTATTTAAAATAATCAACATCTAAGGATTTTTCAAATCATGTTATAACCCACATCTTCTAGTTCAGATTTGACATTCAAAGGCATCCTAAAATTGATGGGAGTTAACAAGGATAATGGAACCATTTGTTATGTTGAAAATCAATTGTAACATCTATGGATTCATTAAATCCTTAAGTGGGTTTGATTATATATTATATATTTGTTATTTTTAGTTTCAATCACGTTCATGTATAAAAGAGAGTGCCTTCTCCATTCTATGTGGAGGAATCTAGGAGAACATATCCAACTTATGATGGAATAAATCATATTTCATGAAATTTTGTTTTAATTTTAATTGTAGTTTTATAATTTATGTAATGTGTGATCATATTAATTAATTTATGTTGTATATTAGCATAAACACTTTGTTTGATGGAGTATGGATCCACTCTATAAGAATAAAGTGTTGCTTAATATAATCGGTCTTTTATTTTCATTTGTTTACTTTTCGCAATAGTGTTTTAATTTGAATTGTTTTAATTATGCAAGTGTGTTTTCATTTCTGCAATAAATATTTTAAACTCATAGATCTATTTCATCAAAGTTTTCCAATGATAAGAGCTATCATTTATGGGAAGAGGATGTGCCTAAATCATTCCAAGAGATAAACTAGAGACAATAGGATCCTAGTAGCATGATCAATGTTCAAGTACATAAATTTCTGCAGAGCGTGATTGAGATAGTTTTGTGTGAGTTCAACAGATTACATGGCTTCATGTAGTTTTGATTCTTTGTTAATTGATGATGTAATTTCATTTTCATAGAAGCATACTAGAAAAACTAATGCAAGATAACAATGTGTATCTTGCACATACAATTTATGACATCTCGCAAGCATTTGAACCCCGAGTTAACAATTAATGTATGAACTCTTTAATTACTAAGGTAATTAATTATACCAATGAGAGAGAGAGAGAGAGAGAGAGAGAGAGAGAGAGAGAGAGAGAGAGGGAGCATGGTAGAGGGGAAGAGTGATATGAATTGAATCTGAACCAAATGAATGGGTAAGACTAAGTGCTTGCAATATTAAACTAGTAATTTGTGAAGGTTATGTAAACTTTGTAAAACCATGTACATGTAGAGATGAATGAGAGAAAAGTGAGAGAAAAGTTTAAAATAAAATGAAAGTAAAAGGAATAGGAGAGAAGGTTGAGGGATGGGAAGTGAAGGGGCATGGTTTATGGCCTTAATCTACCCCCCATATCTCATTATTTCCTCTTTCATAATGATTCTCAAGGGTTATTTAAACCAAGTAGAGGAGGTTGCAAAAATAGAATCAATTGCATTGTAAACAAATATTGCCAAAATGAAAAGATTGAGTCTCATTCGAAGCTAGTTTTCTCATTTGGGTTTCTAGTGTAAAAATTATGAGTTCATGGTGATTTCTTTTGTTTTCTTTCATTGTGCTGAGCTATCATTTTGTTGCTTTCTTCATTTTTAAGATGAGATATGTCTTTCCATGTATTTTAAATTGTTGTTTGGAATTGGATTTTAATGGAAATGAGGAACCACAACATATATGGAATTTGCATTGTCCATTTCCGTCAAAGTATAAGATCGACGGATATTAAATTTTGTCTATTGAATATATGTAAGAAGTTCCCAAATTCATTTTTATGATTGCTAGAAACTTTTTGTCTCTCCTACATACTTCCATCACTCTATTTGAGATGAGATTCAATACTTGAGTGACTCTCTACATAGTTGGGACATTTTCCGACTTGTTTGGGACCCTTTACCTGATGCCTAGGAAAGTTCACATTTCCCTAGGAATATAAATTCAATGCAAACTCAAATTTACATTTCTTGGGTCATTTTAAAGTCTCTGATATATTTTCCCACTTGTTTGGGTTGATTCCCACTTGCTTGGGTGAATATATACATAGTTGGGTCTATCATTGTTCAAACCATTTCTTTCTCCCTAGACTAACAATCAATTGTTTAAGTATATTTTGTATCTCAAAGGTCAAATTGTTCATTGTTTGGTTGAGTCTCCACTTACCTAGTTGGTTTGAACACCATTGAGTCACAGTCGTATTGTTGGGGTGTCTATTTTTTTTCCATAGGCCACACACAACCATACAATGGCCATATAAATGATGCAAAATAATCTCTCTTTCCCTAAAAAATTGTTGGCAGAGGGGCAGACCTAGGGTTCAATGCTTAAAAATGCACCAAAAAAACCCCAACTATTGGCCCTTTCAGAAATACCTACGAAGCAGGTGAAGTCTCACCCGAGGTAGAAGAAAGGGGGGTTACAGGACGTAGGTGTCTGCAACCAGGCTGGGACATGAATCTGTGATAATATCACTTTGCAGAATATTATGTTAACACTTAGGAAGTGAACATGCATTAGTTTATTAACCTCATTAACACCGCATAACTTAATCAAAGACAGATAAGAATAATAACAACAAGTTATTATGAACCCTAAGCACTTAGCACTTAGCACTATGAGTTAAGTATAGAATTCATTTACCTTTTAACATAATTAAAGTACTTACACAACAAATTATATATTCACTACACATCATAATCAAATCACTAAGAAAATGCATAACAAAAATGACACTACACAAAGAAAACCATGAGACCCCAGATATACATGGTTCACCCCGGGGTGGGGCTATGTCTAGAAACCGCTTCAACTCTTTTTTATTCACCAAAACATTACATCCAATCACTCATGTGCACTAAGCCACAGATTCAAACTTTGCACAAGAAAAGAGATCTACGCACTAAGCACTAGATCCTCCTTCTTTACCTTCCAAAAGTAGGTCAAATGCACAAAGACAAAATCTCTTATCATGGAACTTAGCACGCACTCCACACTGAGCATCACAAGCACTAAGAACAGTCTACACAATCACAGTCAAGTACAAATTCTTGACTTCACACCCAAAACTACTTCCTTCTACAATAAATTCCCCTTTATTAATACTTTACAAAATCTTACAATAAGGCCCAAACATGGGGAAAACCCATGGGTCGACATCCCATAAACTCGTTACAAAACCTAGAGGAACCCTTACTGGGTCCACATAACCCTCAAAATAGGTGATATCCACGATCTCAACTCCACTTGGGCGCTCCTACTTTGATCAGCGCGTTGAAGTCCAAAAGTGGGCCAAAACCTCCAAAACTTGGTCCACGGACAACAAGCCCCCAACACTCACGTGTGACTCATCTCGAGTCACTCAGGTCCAGACAATGCTGTTACAAAAGCCTCGAGATTAACTCGATTTTCCTCGCCTAAGCCTCCTTCTTAGCAAGCTCCTGGACTGTCTACTCTGTAACATGCCCTTTTGGCATTGTTCTACTATTGCAACTACTTCATCTAACTGTGAACCCTAAATATTGATCTCGTTGAACACCTTGCAATATTCGTCCTGCACAGGTTGTAACTTATGTGTTACTTCCATAATCTTACCCTAGAGGGTAGTGATCTACTATTGTATTGTGCGTTGCTCCTGGGATCTCTTCATCCTTTCCACTGTTGTGAGTAGCTTCATCTTCACTTGCAATGAAAATTCTTGTTGTTGCGCCTCATGTAACCGATCCTCTAGCTTCTTTAACTATGGATCCTCGATGAGGAATTCATACGTCCAGACACTTTTGTCACTCAATTGTTTACATGCCAAGGTGAGAGATTTTATACTTGCTACTATTTGTTTGGTGGACTCCTCCCTCTGCTCACACACCTCCCGTGGGATGCTTAGCACTGTTCAGGCCTCTAGTTCATCTATCCTAGCTTGAAAATGTTGGAGGGTGTCTGCGAGCTTTGCTACTTGAGCTTCGGTAGGATCTTGCTCCTCCTGTACCAAGCCTAGAAAAAAGCAACAAACTTTTCTTACTACTTCTTTGACCACGACCTACTTTTCAAGTAGCTTCTCTTTTTCCTTCTGTAGTTGGGCTTTGCCAGCCTTCATTTCATCTTGAATCTCTTCTTTCTCTCTTTCATAGGCTGCTACACTGTCCTACTCTACTCGTAATTGTACCAGGACTTTGTCTTTCTCCTTTTGCAAGGCTTCTGTAGCCTTCTCCTTATCTTCCTAAGCTCTCTGGAACCAAGCTTTTGTTGCATCAACAAGCCTTCTTAACTAGGTTTCTCTTTCAACTATCATTTCTCTTTGTTCCCTTATGTACGCCTTCAAAGCTACCTCCAATACTTTGACCTGTTCTAGAGGTATTCCTTTAAGGTTAACCTCAACATCCAAGTTGGGGCTATCCTATAGTGTTGCGGGGGTGGGAAACTTGATGCTATACTAGGGGAG
Source organism: Picea engelmannii (assembly GCA_009831015.1). Classification (NCBI taxonomy): domain Eukaryota; kingdom Viridiplantae; phylum Streptophyta; class Pinopsida; order Pinales; family Pinaceae; genus Picea; species Picea engelmannii. Next base: position 1,406,575 of record ML776635.1, read on the forward strand.
GGTGATCCAAATCCCTGGTTCACCTTGTGGATTTGGTTCACCCTCCAAGTCTGTGGTCTATGATGAGGAAGGCACAGACGACGGAGTAGGAACTGCACGGACTAAGAAAATAGCCTATTGCACTTCCTTCAACTCCCTCTTAATCCTTTCATATAAATCCACTTGTTTCTCTTTGTATCCTCCCAAGATGTCTTCAGAGGTGTCTAACATAGCTCCACAGACTAGACTAATGTTGTTGTTAGTGAGAGTGGCTTCCAATTGTGGCTTATTGGCACGTATTCTCTTCCTTACTGACGGTTTCTTCGGAGTAACTTTCCTCTTTTGTGGGGTCATTGTCACCACAGGGTGATCTTCAGGTGTTGGGGTGCTAGTAGCTTCACTTCCTCCTTTCTCTTCTTCTCCTTCTTCTCCTCCTCCATGTCCTTCTGGTTTGTCTTCTCCTCCTCCTAGTGAGCTAGACCCACTATCTCCAAAGGTTTCCTCTTCTTCCTCTTCGTCACTCTCTATGTCCTGGACCTCAACCTGTTTTTTGCATTCTTCTACTTCTTTATCCCACTAAACTATATGGCATGTTCATCTCACGTAACCATCAGGCTTCCTATAGTATCGGTGTCAGATAACTCTGCATCAATGACAGGTACAAGAAATTCTTCTAGCCAATCCTTTATAATTTGTTCCATATTTTCATATGTGATCTTATAACATGACTTCAATCTTTCCTCGTGCTCATATCTTCGCGTGGTGATGTAAATGAAGTTAGGATCAGTGAAAAAAATTTCTATGGGTCTGTACTGATGCAAGGTACTCGGTTTCATAAGAGGGAATTCTTAAATGGAGATTTTCAACTGTTGATAATATATGTTAAACATGACATTAGACTGCTACTACTTCATCATGTCATTTGTATACCACAAGGTGGAAAACCAAGTGACTAGGGGCTTCATAGGTTCAATCTCTGGGACATTATCTCCTTTGGGCATCTGCCAAGCCACAAATGCAATTAGGATGATCAACCAAATGTAGTGAAACTCATATCCTAAGTCGTGGGCTTGGTGACATTATTTTTCTAAGTCGTTGATGAGGTAGTTCACCCAGTTCATCTACAGGCCCTCCACACTCTTTCCTGTGATGTCCACCACGAATCCAATGAACTATGTGGGGTGGTTCTCTCTCACTATCTTTTCATCTAAGAGTTGACAAGAAAGTCACACTGAACCATCCTGTATGGAGGCATCATTGTAACCTCACTTCCCCTTTTCTACCTCTCCATAGGCTTCTTTGATGCGTTGTGCTAAATAACGGTATGAGGTCTTCCCTGGTTAGAACTATTATGGGTCAAGACCCTTTAAACTTAAACTCGTGATCTAGAGGATAAACGCCAGATCCAAAGTAATCCTTCTATCAATCCATAGATATCCACCATGATAGCATGATAGAAGGAGTTTAATGCAAGCATTAACCACTTGGTGGCAGAAAAAATGCAGAATCTTAATTACGTTTAATATGGTTGACTACACCAACCCCTTGATCCATGGCTACATGACGAGGCGAGGTTTCTTTCCGGTTGTCTTCATTAAGTAACGGTGAGGAGCTAACATGGCATAGTTCTTATGGTCTCCTAAGTTAAAGTCGTTGTGCTTCAACAGTGGGATATTCCCTAAATGACTTCCTACTATGCAAATTCCTTTCAAAATGTACACAGTGAACATGGATTACTTGAAATCATGGGGTATATTTTCATAGTTAATGGCACCAGCCAGAGGAAGAATATACTCAGGAAGGATCAACCAGATCTGCTTCACGTTAGCCAGATCACTGTGGTGCTTGCTTCTTTGTTCAGTTACGGGGTTCATGCGGGTGGAATGATGTTCGATCCAAGTGGAAGCCTACAATCCCCTAGTCGATGATGCTTGAATACCTTCAGATACAAGTCTATCGACCATGAGTTTCCTAAGAAATTCCTCGACAAAATTCTTAAGGTCGTTGGGTTTGCCTGACATTATAGCTTTTAATAGATAGCAGATAGACAAACACATGGGTGGGGTATACTTTCAGATAACGACAGGCAACACAGTTTGACACTTGGACAATTCTCTACTTAGCTTAGTCAGTCATGGGTAGAAAAAAGTGGTCCAAGTGTCATGATCGACGAATCAAATAAGCGGGGTGGCATGATGGATCTTCCAACGAACATGAACTAGAGTTAAATGTTTTCATTAATGTAAATCTAGTCATTATTGCATGGTCTCAATGTCCAAGAGCAGTCTATAAACCCATAAATGCATTTCCTAACTGTTCTAGAGCATCATTGTAATGACCAGGGTGCCTCCAATGGTTATATAACTTCTCCAGGGCGAAGTCCAAATCTATGTGTACCTACTGTTCTAGCGAGGTTCAAAACCTGTGAACATGCCTCCTATGAGGTTCCAGCCTGCGACGTCTTCCATCTTGTTTCCTCAACTTATTGTAGCTTTTCCAACTTATCTTTCTTTTTATTGAGCTTCCTTGCCTTCTTTCCTGTTATCTAAGTCTCTTTAACTATTTATGGAATCCTCTTTCCATTTTTATTCTTATCTGTCCCTAGCATAGTGGCTTTGCACTGTTGAGGCACCCTCAAAGGTTCTGAAGTTAATATCCCTTTTCTTAACACTTCTTGAGTGGGAACACTTCTCTCTTGGATAGATAGGTCCTTCAAGCCTTCTTGCATTCTTTCAACCTTGATAGCTAATTTTTTTTCTTTCTTTCCCTCCTACGTTCTTACTCTGCTTTGATGCTTCGACTTATCCTCTAATTCTTCTCTTAGTCGGTCTATTTTCCTAGCTATAAAATCCCTTAATTCTTGTTTTTTCCTTTCTCTAGATTCTTCCTCTACCTTCCTTCTAATCTAATCCTTCTCAATCCAAGTCGTACATAACAAAAGTGGGAAAGGGACGTTGTCCTCAACAAACCTAATGAATTCAAATTCTTCTTCAGTCGATGTTCCATGAACAATAATAGGTACAATAGTTACTTTTCCACATAAAGTTATCATCTTTCCCTCAAACAAGCCTATCATTTCTAAAGACGGTACCACAGTAGGCTTTCCCAAAACTTCCAAAGTTTCTTCTGTCATAATATTCACTTGTGTTTATTCATCCAAGACTATACAGTCTATGTCGAAGTCTTTTATTCTTGCATTTATGCATTGTTTTTCTTTCAGGCTTTCTGGTAAACTGACATCTTTATGAACATACATCATTTATTCCAACTGTAATAACATAGTTTGAACTTCCTCTGACATTTTTTCTTTATGACTTTCTAACATACCATTAGTATCTTGAATCTTTTCATAATTTTCTTGTCTTATGTCCCTCCCTTCAACTTTTTCAATAATCCTTGGACAATCCTCAACCTCATGACCAACAACCTTACAACAGAGACAAATAGGGCCTAGCTCAGAGCTTTCCTTAGCAAGATGTCCCAACCTTCTGCAATTATAACACAAAGCAATCCAGTTTTTCTCTTAAATTGTCCCCAATATTTTATGTATTGTGCACTTCTCCTGGGATCATAGTGTTGGACCTGCAATCTGCAAAAATCCTTCTAGGTTCTTGCATCCACTTATTAGTCCAAAAACTCTTTCTATGCATATGAATAACATATATTTCTTCATTACCCCAGATGGGGTGCTACATAGTGTAGCTAGGCCACGTAGTATGGAGACAGGATGGGCCTTAAATACAGTCCATCGGATCCCATCCCCTCACCATTAAGGATGGGAGAAAGCCCTAGAATCCAGGCCCATGGCATGAGTCCTCCCACATGAGTGAAGAGGATGGATGCACAGAGCACTAAGAGGGTAGCCTTAATGGAATATCCAGTCATGATCATATTCATGAATATCAATGATTTTGGCCAGGGGAAAATTCATTTCGAGTTCGAGCAGCAGAAGCCATACATATCTTAGCTCTGATACAGTGTTAGAAACCACGTTGTCACTCTGGTCATTGTTATGCTCATTCACATGCCAAGGGAAAGAGGTAAGACCCATAGGGGCGCTTCTTGGTATCCCTTTGATGCTCGTCGGAAGAGACAATAGAGTTTTGAACGAGCAATGTCCATGGCTTGGACGTAGCTCGTCCACAAATCTAGGAATCCCATGACGCCTCCCATGGCCTATGTCGAGGAGGCTTTTCTATAAGAACCCATTTAGGCTCCTCTGGAACACCTCCTCTTTACAATTCTCAATAATTGGAATCTACCAACCTTCTTTCCAGGGGAGGCTACTACAAAGGCCACAGGGACATCGCATATGTACCATAGAGAGGCCGACCAAACAGAGGAACCCAATACTTGCTTTATCAAAGAAGAAATCCTGGAATTTGTGGATGCGAAGGTAGCAGGAATCACATGTGAATTATCCATGGGCACTGACTACCAGAATGCTCAAAGGGGACTAAATTGTTCATGGAACCTGGATAAGGGCATTGTATCACCAGGAAGGAATGAAATAGGTGAGGAGGAGGCCATAAAAAAAGAGATGCACTTCTAGAGGATAGATTCATGAGGGAGGGTGGCATGGCTCCTATGCCACATCCCCTATCCATCATGCAGGAAGCATGTCATGTCCAACTACCATTCTTCCACCCAGAACACCTAGAGTTAATGTTTGAACTAAGAAGCTTGGTGAAAGACCAAATCCACCAAGCCATCCAAATCAATCAGCACATAGACATGCTTTACGATGCTTACTCCAACATGCCACTAGGATGACGATGCCTGACATGTGCAAAACCCTTCTCCATGCCATCCAGAGAAGGAAAGCAGGGAGGAGATGCTGACATGGAAACCCCAATGACCACTTGGTAATTGTTATAGTTAATGTTTCTAGTTATAACTTTTGTTTTGATTAGAGCTAGTGCTCTAGCATTGTCAAGGTTTCACTATGCTATAATTTGAAAGCTAAGGGAACATTTTCAGACTAAAGGTTTCCATATGTCATGTTTTCCTTCGAGCAGGATAGATGGCAACCTTTTTTCTGATATAGACTACATAGGAGGCTGGTTGTCCCAGTTTCCATTAACCCGAATCTACATTTGGTAGTCCAGGTGTATTTGTAAGTTTGAAAGTTAATGCAATAGGATCCAAACCTTTTTTACTTAAAAAAAAAAAAACATATATTTCTTCATTTCCATTAAATTTACTCAAATCAACTCTTTCTTTCAACTGTGCCCTAGCCTTCAGACTATGACATAATCTATTAAACATACTTAAATTCATGATTTCAAAACAAAATATTTCACTTATCTTTCTCTTACCAAAGCACAAAGCTTGTGTCTTTTAGAATCTTACCTCTTTTCTTCGGAACAACTTACTTTCTTATCACAAATCTCTACAAGTCAAGTAGACTATTGTGCACTTAAGAAACAAACCTATGGACATATCTTTTCTTTTTCCTTACTTCAGTTCCCAACAATCATAGCTTCAGGTCTAGGCAATCATAGTTTCAGGTCCCGACAATCACAGTTTTAGGTCCCGACAATCACAGTTTTAGGTCCCGACAAGGGAACCATTTGTTGGCACAAGGGAAGACCCAGGGTTCAACGCTTAACAATGCACTAACAAAATCCTGACTACCGACCATTTCATAAACACTTGTGAATAATGAGAAGTCTCACCTAAGGTAGAAGAATGGGGGGTTACATGACATGGGTGTCTGTAACCAGGCTGGGACACAAATATGTGATAAGAGCACTTCGCAAAATATTTTTTAAATGCTTAGGAAGAGAACATGCATTATTTTATTAACCTCATTAACACCGCAGAGCATAATCAAAGATAGATAAGGGAAGTAACAACAATTGATTATGCACCCTAAGCACTTAGCACTGTTAGTTAAGTCTAGAATTCATTTACCTTTTAACATAAGTAAAGTACTTAAGAAACAAACTATATATTCACTACACATCATAATCAAAGCACTAAGCAAATGCATAATGGAAATGACACTGCACAAAGAAAACCATGAGACACCAGATATATGTGGTTCACCCCAGGGTGGGGCTACGTCCACAAACCACTTCACCTCTTTATTATTCGCCAAAATCTTACATCTAGTCACTCCTATGCACTAAGCCACAGAGTCAAACTTCACACAAGACAAGAGATCTATGCACTAAACACTAGATCCTCCTTCTTTACCTTCCAAAAGTAGGTCAAATGCACAAACCTAAAATCTCTTATCATGACATTTAGCACCTACTCCACACTGAACATCATGAGCAGTAAGCACAGTCTACACAATCACATTCGAGCACAAAGCCTCGACTTCACACACATAGATGCTTCCTTCTACAATACATTCTGCTTTATTTATACTTTAAAAAATCTTACAATAAAGAGTAAACATGGGCCGACATCCCATAAAACCATTACAAAACCCGGAGGACCCCTTACTAGATCCACATAACCCTCAAAATAGGTGAGATCCACATCTCATCTCCTCTTGGGCACTCCTACTTTGATCAGTGTGACGAAATCCAAGAGTGGGCCAAAACCTCCAAAACTAACCAAAGTTTCCCTAAAACTTGATCGAGGGCCAACAACAATTAAATTCTTTAGTGGTCAACTTAATTCCATTACTTGTTAATTCCTTACCTAGTCAACTCATCTTCTTAGTCGATTCAAATTATGACTAGTCGAATCACTCTCGTTGTTGATCGACTTGGCTCATTCCTAGTCGAATTTCCTCACTGGTCAATTTCTCACAGTTATAGGTGACTTACCTTGCAATTTAGTGACTCCACTCAACTTAGTTGACTTCCTTTTTCTTGGAAAACCCACAATTTTTTAGGGAATTTTTAGACATTGTCGGGAAGATTCCTACTTTCCTAGGCATTTTTAGATGTTCCTAGGTGGATTCCTACTTGCCAAGGTATTTTTAGATGTTGTTTGGTGGATTCCTACATGTTGAAGCATGTCTACACATTGTCAGGAATATTTCTCCTTGCTAGGTTTGTATCCCTCTCCCTTGAGAAATTTATTTACCTGCTAGGGTGAATTAGAGACTAGACTTGACTATTCAAAAGGCCAAAGGCATTAGGCAAGGTTGTACTACTTGTAGGAAATTGGAAGACCATTTGTAATGTACTTTCTTGCTAGAAATGAAATTTAAAACACCCCATACATATAAAATAAACCAAGGGGTGGCATGCCCATAATTTAACATGCATCTAACAACATATTCTAAAACATGAATGAAACTATTCAATCAATAAAATGTTGCATTCAAATAAAACTATTTACATAGTGAAATTAACATAATAATCATTACAGAAGAATTATTTATTTATAAAAATAACCATCTAGTTGTGTACAAAGAACCTTCCTCCCAACCATAGGATTGGTGTTCATTTTCTATCAACAACAATCCACCCCCGAGTTGAGGCTACAACCCCACTAGAAGGTCTAGTGTTAGGATCCAAATATCAATATAGCATAGAAAACCTCAGAATAAGTACTCAACGCCTTGAAAAAGAGAGAAATTCAAATAATAAGCCTCTTCAAGGGGGGAACCTCCTTATGCCCACATAAATGTTCAAATACAAGATGATTCCAAATGATGAAATCCATGGAAACCTCCTCCTAGCGCTGATTTGGGATGGCTAATGGTTGTAAAAGACTTGTGGTCTTAATTGTCTCCACCTTATTTTGTTGAAAAACCAAACATTCTGCCACAAACCTTTGAACATCAGTTTTAAGGCCATCCCGAAAAATTCCTTCTTGACCTTATTGTAGGCTTTTAAAAATCCCGAGTGCCCTCCTACTGGAGAGGTGTGCAATTCCAGTAGTACCTTTTGTTTGAGTTGGGATTTCTTACATAAATATAAGCAATCTTTGTACCATAGTGAATCATTTTTCCATGTAAATGTATCTGATGCATTGGAGTCCTTTTGCAATCTTTGAATGATTGCCCACAATTTTTCATCATTCTTCCATTCATCCCTTGCTTCTATTATCAAATCAGGTTGGATGATCGAGATATCACAGAGAAAGGCCTCAACGTCTTCATCCTTCCTTGAGAGTGCATCTGCCACAACATTTTTCTTCCCTTTTTTATAGACAATTTCAAAATCATAACTGAATATCTTGGTTACCCATTTTTGTTGTTCTTATGAAGATAGTCTTTGTTCCAAGAAGTATTTAAGACTATCATGATCTGTTTTGACCTTGAATTTCCTACCTATTAGGTAGGATTTCATTTCTTCAATGCACGTAGCATTTCCATCATTTCTTTATCATAAATGGGTTTGTGTAAGTCCTTTCCCTTGAGTGGTTGACTTTCAAAAGCTAGGGGCCTTCCTTCTTTGCATTCGGAAAGCACCAATTCCATTTCTTGAGGCATCACATTCTACAATAAAGGTTTTTGTGAAGTCTGGAGTGATCAAGACAGGAGATTTGCAGATCACCTCTTTAAGTTGTTCAAAAGATTTAGCTTCCTCTAGAGTCCATGAAAATGCATCCTTCTTAGTTAGTGTCGTTAAAGGTGTTTCTAGTCTTTCATAGTGTCAAACAAACTTGCGGTAGTAACCTATCAAACCCAAAAATCCTCTAAGGTTATTCAATGTTTTGGGAATCGGTGTTGGTGCAATTATATGCATAATATATTACCAAACATAAATTATAACCGGGATTCGTAATCAGTAGAGTTGATGCACTATATGTGCCAATAACAGATAGGTTCCTATGTCTGTTTAGTATAGCTTAGATATGAAAATCATTTAGAAACCAACACACTTTTAAAAAAAACAATCTTCACACAATTCAAAAGTTGGAAATCAAAACTCATAAACAACCAAAAGCTCTTGCTTAGGTGATGGACATGTTCATTGATGGCTCATGAAAAGAAAAGATGAACCTTGATTCTATCTCTTGGAGCAACTAAACTAATAAGTGGGATTCTCCATTAAAGCTCATGTATGGTGAAATATGGAGATCCAATTGTTCTTGCATTACCACACTTTACAACAAATTCGAATAGTGAAATCAAACAAAATAACATGAAATCAAAATAACACATACACGAAATGAAAATCTACACTAACAATTTACAATGAGCTTACCAAGCTGGATCGGTGGCCCTTGTCTATGCCAACATGGAATCTTTTAGATCAATAGATGCTAACTTCTAAGAGACATGAGATCACTGAATTCAAGCTTGCATTAATCTTCAACAAGTAGGTTTACAAAAAGAGTCTTTTCATGAATCCAATCTACATCATAACATTTCTCTCCTAAGAACCAATCTTACATCATAATAATTCTCTCCCTAATCTACATAACAATAATTCTCCTCCCCCTCATGAAAAGAGGGCACTCTCTTTTATACATGAGATCTTTGAAAAGAAGATAAACATATCATAATTACAGATCCACTTTTCTCTCAACCAATTTCCCATTATTACAAAATATGATCCCTTCAAATCCTCACATATATCTCTCATATATCTTAGATAAGATATGAAAACCAAATCTCCATGATCTTCTCCTTGGAATAGGCTTGATCTATCTCCTCAAATATTGAAATGGTGGAGGAAGTATTCGAGAAGTCTTTTTGAATTAATCCTTCACATATTCCTACACATTACAAAGCTCACACATTTTTGAGATATATATGAAAACATGTCAATTTTCTAATATTTAATCAGAAATTCCCTTTTAATACTAAAATAAATGATTTGGAAAATAACAAGGTTAAACCCATATTTAATTATGAGAATGATATCATGAAAGGTTAATGGAGCGATGAAATGTGAAGAATGATGAAGGGAAAGGTGGATGCAAATACGACGTTTATGAGTCCCAACATACCCCCCAACTGAACTTGTTGCATGTTCGCATGCAACTGTGCATAGATCTTCTCAAGAAATTTTTGGCATCTGAATTTTGGCTTTGAGTGATGATAATGAATATTTCCAGGATGGGATTTACATGAGTAACAACTGACATTTTATTATGGTCGGTTCTTGTGTGACAACCATGAATATAGAGAATGTTGATTCTTGTGTAAACAACATTCATTTTGTTATTTTTTCTCTTGTTGTTATGATAATAAAATGTTGGTTCTTGTGTAAACAACATTCATTTCATTATTTGTTCTCTTGTTGTTATGATAATAATTTACCCATTTACTTGCTGGAAAAAAAACTAAGCTATCAATGTGCATAAGGAAACACCACTGAGTATAAGAAATCCCTTTTGCATATTTGTGAATCATGCCTATATGTATATCAATACTTATGAAGCAAAGTGCAACAAAGTATCCTTGGATGAAAAAAAATGTTGGTAAATGGTAAATGAGACGAAAAATGGAATGATGGTAGTGGAAAAATGGAGTGATGATAGTGAATATAGTTCCTCCCCCCCCAACTGAATTGGTTGTATGTCCTCATGAAACGTGCCATGAGTCATAGAAGTAAAAAGGAAAGGGAGCATGGTGAGGGATTTTTCCAAATTCATTCACTCTAGCATGTAAGGAATTGCATGATTAAATTTTAGAAAATAACATACCTCCACTTACCCAAAATGTTGATGAACTATGCAATATGAATATGACTGATGCGGTTGTTGGAGCATGGAGGCTGTCACTACTGCAGGATCATGTGAAAGGTGACTATTGGTGTAGTTGCGACTGTTGTAACTGCTAGATCAGAGAATGTGAAGTGGAGGAATCTGAACTACTATTGATAAATCATGGAAAAGAGGAACTATGAAAGTGGAAATGTGGTACTCTCATATGGCTGGAAAAATACTATTGCATCTGCTGATGGAGTCATGGAAAAGTTTATAGTCTTCGCCCACTACTAAACCCGATGGTACAATTCTAGTCACGTGAATGAATGTGTCGATGTCGAGCATGAAGAGAATTCATTGGATTACCGGCCATTGGTGAATGTCGTTAACCATTGCGAGGAAAAACTCACTAGTGATGTCAATGAGTGCCAAGGTACCCGTGTACATCTTGTAAAGTGAAAATGAATGAGCTGATGTCGAGCCACTTGCAAGATCTGACGATCAAGGGACATTGATGTATTCCCATGATTGTCAGTGAGAGAAATTGACATTAAGGCATGCAAGAATCTAGATACTCAAAAGGACTCTAGTATATATCCTAGATAAGGTGTTGAGGTTGATGGGGCAAGACTTGTTGAAAGGTGGGCCTTAAGGAATCCCACATTAGTCAACGCGAGTTCTGTTGAAATAATTGGTAGGACTATAGGAAAGATCTCAGTAGAAACAATGTTTATAGAAAGGCAATGTAGTCATGGAAAAGGGAGTTGGATGGTTTTATTCATAAGGAAAAAAGATGAACTGAAAAATGAGGAAAGAGTGTATGCAACTCAGAAAGATAGGTGTGTGCAAAGTCATGAAGGATAAGGCGATGGAAAGTGGACTTCAAGACATGGATGACTAATCTACGTTTGAAGGAGAAATGGGGGAAAGCATGCATGATGCAAAATGGTTCTATGGATGGGTTTTGTGTAACAACAATTGTCATGATGTGTATAATGAGAATCAACTCCTTCAAGCTTGCTACAAGCATGTTTTTGGAAAAAAATTGCAATTCATGAAAATCACTGTGGCATGGAATGTGAGCGCCTTCATTCCTACAATCAAACTTAGTACTAATCATGTTGTCGTTGCACCCTTATTCCATTCCATTGTTGATTGTTTCTTGAAGTGGCTTAAGAAAAACAAATTAATGTTAAGCATATTGTTTTTAGGAATTATAGAATGTCCAATTGCAATTTTATTTGTTTTTGTTGTTTTAATTTTTAAGTTTTAAGTGTTTTTTATTTTTATATTTTTATAATGTTTTTCTTTTTACAAATAAAAAAATTATTTCTTTGATTTTGGTTATTTATTCATTATATATATATATATATATATATATATATATATATATAAATTTATGAGTTTTTGTATATAATTTTTTATTGTGTTTTTTTTTATTGTCCCCAAAACAAACAAACAAACAAAAAACAACTATCAACAAAACAAAAGAAAAGAAATCCCTACAAGGAAGTTAAAACAAGAGAAACCATCATAAGAGTTTTGACAAAATATCTCTTTCTCGCTTACTCTCTTGGGATAGAACGATGATGATTACCTGAAATTTTTGGGATCGCGGCCACTTGTCTTTACTCACGGGGATGGCTCAACAAGGACACTCTAAATTAGATATTAATCTCACACTCTAGTCTCTGTGTATGTAACATGGAATAATGTACTAGCCTAGTTACCAATCACAGAGAGAATTCAGAGACCTGCAACACTCATAATTGACTTTTTCAATTATCTCCAAGATGCAACATCATGTCTAACAACAACAATCGATTGACTTCAAATCTAAGTGCAGATGCAACTGAGTTCTCCATCCGCCTTGAGATTAACGTAGACTTCCCTCCTAACTAATCGTGCATCTCTTCTTCAGTAATACATCTCCTCTGTTGTACTCACCAGCACATAATAAATATCCAGAGTTCAAACCAATTATTAGGCCATGGCCATCGTCATTATTATTACTAGAGAGTGTAGTCATCTCCTTTGCAAAGAGTCCCCACGCTTAGAATAGTGAGATGAGGTTGCTCAGACAAGAAATGGGAGGCGAAGTGTTATTGTTTGCACCGATTTTTCTCACTGTTGTCAAGTCTCGCATCCCCAATATCACCATCCATGAAGGCCCACACAATTCAACAACATAATCGCAAGAAGTTATGGCAAGAATGCCTACACAGGAAATGACTCTGCTACAAGATTTCTAGAGATTGATTTTTATGTTATCGATCACGCCCCCTAGCCGAATTGGCATTGGGATTAGCTATCTTCGTCCAGCCTTACCTTTGGAATAGCGTAGTATCGCCAGCCATACCCGTGACATTGGACTAAATAGTGGTTTTAACAAAGCGAGCACTTGCCACCATGTAATAATCATTGCTTGCATTCTGTTGAAGGTCATAGCCATGATCCGAAAATTTTTATTGTAAAATAACGGTCGTAAGCCCTCGCGTTCTAAATAACAGTGAAAATATCTCGCCCAATTTTCATCTCAGCAAAAAACCTCAGAACAGGTTGGGATGGAGTTCTAGAAACATTAGATTCAATATTAGCTAAAGAAAAGGCACAAAACTTGTCTAAATCCGCTGTGGAGCTATCAGATCTTGTATTCTCAGACGGACAACCTACTCAATATTTTTCTGAACCTCAGTTGTATCAAATATTGAGTACATATAAGGAGTACAGGCAAGTGGGTGCCGATGATTGGAAGGGACGAACGTAGGTTGCTTCATAACCTGGTTCCAGGTGGAATAGGTGTCGTGGTCCTTGTTCATGGGTGTTCGTTTCTGTGATTGTTTGTGATCCATGCGACTGCATAGGATTTTTAAAAATGCTTAACCCGTTATTCTTTTTCTGGCCACTATCAACCATTCATCCTCGTCTGATTCCATCGCAGACGAGCAGGTTGTTGAACGCACAGATCTTTGCAATCAACATATATTTGAACGCACAGATCACCGAATTAAATGTCGTGGCCACTTTATCAGGAGTAGATCTCGATTTTCGGAACCATATCCATGCCTGGGCACTGAGCATTGGCACACCTATACCATCAACAATAGTTTACCAGACAAGAGGCATAAATTTTTGTGCTTGATAGATGATTATTCCCCGTTCGAGTGAGGTAATCGTAGCATGGATATACGAGAGCGTGGCAATATTTACATCACTGGATTTTCTTTCGTTCATGATCCATTTGTCTAGCACCAACGATTTTTTTCGATGAACAGTGGCTTCCTCAATTTTTTTTACCAGAAGATCCCATTATGCTATATGCATTTGTACTTAATATTAGTGAAATATGTTGCAGATCCCAGTGAACAAGAGCACCCTGACTTGGACGGAGAAAGATGGATTGAAAAATTATGTGGGCCATTTTGCAATGTTATGTACGTGTCGAGGGAAGCACACCAAGCAATGCCTCTAAACCACCTCTACTTCCCCTCCAAACTTCATGACTATCACGATTGATTGATGGTGAAGGTTGTTTTATTCATGGTATCTTTTGTCATCTCATTGACAAAAACAAAGAAGTTCTTCTCTCCATTATGAGTTCGACCATCCTCTCACCCGAGGTAATTCAACCAGCAACCTACCAATAACAAACGACTGGGATTCTTATGAAGATGGACGGTTAGGGAACTTTTTTCTTTATAGGACGGACAACCTCTTGGCTTTAATAATAGGATACTCGGTTGGGCTGCTCGGTTGGGAT
>ML776635.1:1424925-1452279 GCA_009831015.1 Picea engelmannii
CTTAACTCAATTTCTTTTCCTTCCAATGAAAATTTCATGAAAAGTTATTGAAAATTAAAAGCCATTGTTCCTAATGATTGTAACCATTGGATTCCTAGTACAACATCAACACCACCCATGGGTATAGAAATCATTGGACTATTAATTACATATTTCCCCATAGTAAGATTGATCTGATTGCATTTTCCTAAGCAATTGATAGTTCCTCCATCTGCAATAGTTACTTGAAACTTTGGTGCTAGATATACAAAGCAATTGAGAGGTTTGGCTAATTTATAGTGAATGAAATTATGAGTACTGCGAGAATCAATTTGGACTATTACCTTTTTCTTCTTGATATATCCTTCGATATTTAGGGTTTGAGGAGTGCTAATTCTAGCTAATGCATTACATGATATCGTGGGAGTCAACTCTTCAGATGAAATTGATTCTATGTTTTCATCTTGAGATGGTTCTTGTTCTTGTTCTTCTTCCTCTTCACAATCTATGTAGAATAATTTCTTCTCACTATTACACATCAAAATAACTAATTGCAATGATGGCTAGTGTCATCGTTACCAATGTTGCAACTGTCGCATGTTGATCACAAGTGTCGCAAGTGTCTCAAACATCATATTGTTATCTTGGTTATGTAGTCTCCCTAACGACATCATAAGGACACTTAAGACACCTCAAAGACTAGTTTTGAAGAAGAGAAATCAGTTGACAAGGAGTACAAGTCTTTTACCATGGAGCAAGCCACTCAAAAATCAAATTTGGAAGGGAGCGATTACCTATACATTGTCAGGGAGCACTGGAGCTCTTTGCCCTCTTCTGGGGAAGATTTCCAATGCTTTGTGCCCCTTTTGAGGGAGCGTTGGTCCTTTTGAGGCAAATTGTGGTTTGTTGAGATAAATCAGGGTAGAATCCCCTTAATCTATCAAGGTGGTTAGATTCAAATCAGAGTTCAAGGAATGGTCTTAGGGAAGATCCACAACTAAAGGAGAGGAATCATCAACTTATCCCAAGGATCTTTCAAGTGGTTAGGCCTCTCTAAGCCTATATAAGGAGTCCTTATCATGGTGAAAGGGGAGATTGGAGAAGATAGAAATCATCAAACTTACTATCCCATAAGTGAGATACCATTGAATCATAATCAGTGTAGATTACTTGAGCACAGGGGTTGGACAAATAGAGTTGGAAGAAGTTGTTGCACCTTCATCAAATGTTTGTAAATACTCTTCATTTGTTCTCATTAATATAAATATATGCTTGGCCTGTATCTTTCAAGTTTGTGTTTGTTCCACATGAACTTGTCTCTAGTAGATAGATTTGTTTTCGAGCTATTATCATTAGAATAGAAAGCTTGTTGTATCTTTTTTTGTTCTACAGGACCTATCGAGGAGCTTAGGATTGAAGCTCAACTTGGACTGTGCAAGGACAAATGCCATTAAAAAGGTACACTTTTCGTCTTCCTCTTCATACATTATCTTAATTAGATCTAAAATGATGTCAGTGACCAATGATAGAACCCTTTTTGTCTGGGTATTAGGGGCCTAGAGACGAAGAGGGAATCTACTTGTCTACAGGAGGATTCACCTGTAACAGAGATTGGCGACTCCACTGGGGAGGAGCTCTAATTTTTTATTCCTTTCCTAGGTCTTGTTTTGTCCCTTTTCCAACTTCTTGAATTTATCCATACTGTCTTTGATTCCTAGATCTGATTGATTGGATCTTGATTCTATCACACTCAATTTGATTGACTAATTTCACTTGATTTTTTGAGTATTTTGGGCATTTTTCTGAATTTTTAGAGGCCAACGCCCCTCTACCCTTGCTAAAAGCGTTGGCACTCCCTACTAGTCTTGCAAAAAGCATTGGAATGCCCCGGTTCCCTTTACACTAAAGTGCTTCCCCTTTTCTGTGAGAAATCCTCTAGGGCTTCAATCTCTGAGGTTCATTTTTTGCTTTTATCACTTGCTCAGAGTCTTATCATCTCAATACATCTTTGTTTTAGCCTTCAACACTCTTCTTTCTAAGAATTGATCACCCTTTTGTTTGGAATTTTGACATTTTCTTCCTTACCTAGAAGTTACTCTTTGTCTTTATGATTCATAGTCAACTTATTGTTTTCTTCTCATTTATCTGACTGAGTGGAAACTTTTTTGAGGAAATTCAAAGATATGTGCACCATTCCATTTGATCTTTGAGGTCAGCTTGTCCAGTTGTTTTTCAATCTTGTGCAAATTTTGTTATTTTTGTATTTCTTGTTTAATCACAACGAGAGTGTGTCTTTGTTTGTGTGAAACTTGCTTATGATTGTCTAAATCTTATTGATATTAAAGTCTGAATGACATAAGAAGTTTTACATCAAAATGATTATCATTCAGACATAAAGAAAAATGATACATATTTATGATTGTTCTTTGATATTAGAAAGGAATTCTATGATATTTTAGCACTACATTGGATTTGATTGATAAACAAATTGATTGAGAATATTGTATATTAGAGTTTGACAGTGAAATTAACATTTTTCTCCTTCCCTTAAATAGGCATTCATTGAAGGAAAAGGTTTCTTATCATATTTCATGCATTTTTTGGGAATTGAGTCATAACACCATTAGTTTCAATTTCATACACCCTTGAGTAAAGAACAGTTGCAAAATGAACGCTAATTAAAAATTATCTACAACATTTTGTTTTTTAGAATATTCCACCAACATTAGACTAGGATTAGCACTTTGGATTAGGTTCTGAGTACAACTCTCCAAAGTATTAAAAACAAGCATTAGCATCTTGCAATAAGGAGAGACAAATCCAATTGTCGTATAGGATTTCTAGGATCCCCCTCTCACACAGGGGTTACGCACGAGGTCGCATTCGAAAGAGTTACAAAGATTATCCCTCCATGGTTCAACCATTTGTAGTGGTCGAATCTTACATTGAGGGTCCTTCTTGAGGTTTAGCTGGTTTCATTTGGTCTCGGTGCTTCATGATCTTCGAATCCGTTTGGGGTCCTTTGGAGTTCTATTGGTCCACTTTTCCCCAGTTCTCTCGAAGGATTTCAGACTTATTATCCTGCTCATACGTTCAGATCGGACTGTCGACTGTACCCATCCAGGGGCTGACTGCGAGTTGGTGTCCTTAGTAGCCATAATATTTAGGTACTTACACAAGGTGACGGTGAAGGGAAGTCTTCGTTGTACCTAGAACAAATGGTGGTCAAACTCACTCAGGCTCGTTGGAGGGTAAATCCACAATTACTACGTGGAATCTTGCACCAAGGCGCAAATCTGTTAAGCAAGTCGCCATCATAACTATTCCACCATATCCTAGCCCCTTATTGATTTGACCATGCAATGTTGGATTTCATCACCAACTAGTACAGTCTTCGAGAGAAGGTTTTGTTTGCTTGGCTTGATTCCTAGATTTTATTAGTGCATGTTGCTTCTTTTTCGTTAGTTGGCCATAGATTTTTTTCATCAAATTTTCTCCGCCAACATCGACCCTCCACGTTGTTCGTGTAGGGTACAAAGACTTACCCCAAAAAATATGGAATATTCTACCCCTTTACCCCCTCATGATATGGAGGGCTCTCCTCAACAGAGAGAGGTTCACGATATTATAACCTCACAGGAGGAAGTTTCCACCTCCTTAGAGAATTTTCGCATTGTTTCGGATTCTATAGAGGATTTTTGCATTCCTACAGGATATGAGAGGCATTTTCTCCAGCTAAATTCAATCAAAGAACTTGTTGTTATTGAACCTTCTGGAATTCCGACTGGGTCTCATTCTGGCCCTCAAGTCAGAGACCCCCTTTGGACTACTGACATAGTTTGAAACTCACCTCGCATGGTGCGAGAACTTTACGGATTAGTCATAGGTGCTAATACAACTGTTGTATCTCAATTACCCGAAACATATATTACCTTTACCATACCTTTAGATCATTTTACTGGTACAAGCATTAGTTCCATCACACCCTCCATTGGTCTGAACATACAGTCTGTTGGTCCAAGTTCCACCATTTCTCTCCAGATGGCCCATTCTATGATGTCTCTTCACATTGCGACTATACCCACCGGTAATGTAGTGGTTAGCCAAGCTCCCATTGGTACACCATTTTCATCTAGGCCTTCTTCCTCACTTCCCCCTGGATACAGAGCACTGAATTCTTCTGTTGTCAACACTACCCAGGTCATACCTGGAAGTTATATACCTATTCAATAACCCGAAGGAAGTGGTCTTGGTGGCTATAATCCATTAAGAGGTACTGGTCAGTCGTTTACGTCTAGTTTCCAAATTCCATGGAATCAACCTCATGCTGGGGGGAAACCTCTACTTGGAGGGAAACCTCTTCTCAGAGGGAAACCTCCTCTCGAAGGACAACCTCCCTTTGGAGGATAACCTCCTCTCGTAGGGAAACCTCTGTTTGGAGGGAAACCTCATGCTAGGGGGAAGCCTCAGATTGGATCCCATCATCATCCTTCTAGATATAATGCATCTTCAACTCCCAATCCGTGGAAAACCCCTTTCCTAAGAAACCCACAATTCTTTGGGGGACACAATCCTCAAGGTCTACAACAACCTCCTCTTTCTCAGGGATCTAATATATATCCTCCTTATGGACAAAGTGTTTACCCCCTATGGGCCAACACCAAATATGACTTATATTCCTCAAAACCCATCTGGTTATCCTCCGCTTGCACATGTTTCTCAACCCCCCCCCGAATATTGTGTACGTTGGTCAGCAACAACCCTATGAAAGAGGACCCACTGGTTACAATTATCCACCTAACCCATTGTACGGTCCTACTGGTGTCCCTATGCCCCACTAGTATCACCCGCAGGTTAACCAACATCTACCATTTCTTGCTACTCTAGATCTCCCAGACTTGTCTTGGTTAACCAATGATCCTATATTGCATTACCCTTTATGGCTAGTGATTCCAGCTAAACTCCCTTTTGATATTCCAAAACTTGATGGTAAATATGGAGAAGACCCAAATAATCATGTAATGAATTTCCATATATGGTGTTCATCAAACTCCTTAATGGACGATTCTATACGTTTGTGTCTTTTCCAGCGAACGCTTACGGGCTTAGAAACTAAGTGGTATATTGAACTACTGTGTGGATATCTATGAGACTTCAACTCCCCTTCCATGTCCTTCCTCACACATTTTCAACTATCCAGTCGATATGAGATGGGTACTAAACTCTTGACCTCTTTCATTCGACTAACTTCGTGCACATCTCTGGCCGTATTCATGAATGGAGACGATGATGAAGGTTGATCAAAGTAGTCATTCCTAACCAATTTTTGGCGGAATGGTTTTCCAAATCACTTTTACACCCGATTTCTCATGACGTCATTATGGGTGGTGTCTTTACCGAAGAGGAAGCCATTTCTAGGGCCCAGTACTTAGATTTGGTTTATTCCCAGTCTGGTACTTTATATGATTTGATTCCCAGTCCTATCTGTGCCACTAATGATCCATCCAAACCTTCATCCTCATCACATGCAGATGGCGTTATTGGTTCCATCAAAACTCAATCTACGTCCCAGTCGACTGGAGATGCACCTCGATCTACTTCCACATCCACTCCTAGTCTGACCGCACCCTCTACCTCCTCTCATACCCAAGTCTCTGATGTGAATGCAGTTCATTTTTCCCCCTCACAACAAACTGGAGGTAAGAAAAAGGGAAAGAACAAAAACAAAAAGAATAATAATAATGAACAACCTAAAGCTTAAAACCCACCACCTTCTAACGAAAAGAAACCATAGAGGAAATCAAATTTCCCATGTCTTATTTGTGGTGACGATCACTACACTCGAGACTATCCACATCGCAATGAAGTGGCCAAAATATTTAAAGGGAATTCCCAACCTGCCGCACTTACTTGGCCTTTTCCTTAGCAACAATCTATGGTTGATCAAACCCCCTCTCTAGGAGGCAATTCCAGCCACCCTTCTCATGATGAAGCCTTAAAAAGTGCCCATATCTATAGCTTTAACGGGATTGATCTAACCACCTACTCTACGACCTACGACACACCAATTAGACTGGACAAAGGAAAGATCACTAACGATTCTTCACAGGATCCATCACCATTTTTTGTTAGCCCTCCATCCATTAGTCCTCTGTCTATATCCCTCCAGATCGAGAAAACTGCGTTTGAATCCATATTACGCCCTCCATATCGACAAATCTACCTTTAATCCTAGATCGAGTGCCACCCAAAACTACAACATTTTTGAAGACCTAGCTCAAGCATCGTGTGTTATGTCTGTGTTAGAAGTTCTACAACACTGTCCCAGTCAACGTAGAATGCTCTTGGCCACTATTGGTGCTTTTGATATCGAGTCTTCCAACAATATCATGTTTAACCTAGATAATTTTACATCTTGATTCTCTCATGAACTTGCTTTCCAAGTTGATGTTGTTGTTCACAATCAACAAATTCACCGAATTATTTTGGATGAGGGGGCCTCTACTTGTGTCATGTCTTTAGCATGTTGGAAAACCTTGAAATCACCCGAACTTAACAAATCCCCAATGATGTTATGTGCATTTGATGGGCAAGGTTTTCATCTACATGGACTCCTGCAGTCCCTGTCCATCCAATTGGGTGGAAAAACCATCTTTGTTGACGTTGAGGTGGTCATTGCTCCCCTCGATTACAACTTGTTACTTGGAAGAATTTGGTTCTATGCTATGACCGTCATTGCTTCATTAGTTTTTCGATGTGTACAATTTCCTCATCATGGTAAAATTGTCACTATCGATCAGTTAGAATTCTGCACACCTGACACTCGTGTTCCCACTACCAACAATATTCCATTCTTGGGAGATCACAAGATAACGTATGAAAGTGTTGGTGTTGTCTTGTTAAAAGACTCTATCCTTATGGGTACCTTCCCTACACCACTTCCACCCACTACACATCATATTTCCACAATCAATATGATTTCGACTACGGTTAACAAGTCCTTTGAATCATCTAACCCTTGGGTTAAACCGACTCCGTTGGAATTCGATATACTCAATGACACCATGCCACTTAGTCCAGACAAAACCTCATATGTTTCCATCCAATTTTCCTCTCCCTCCTCGGATGACTAACATCTCTTGGCACCTGACACTTATTCAATTCCATCATGGTTAAATTCCTTGTCTTTTGCATTCGACTACATTTCCCAAATTTTTCCTTCTGATGATTCTATAATGGATATGCTTAGCATCGATGACATACCTTGGGATGATATCCATCATTGATACTCTTTTATTCCACCCTTCAAAGAAATTCAAGAAGACATACACTCTATCTTCCCTCCTGATGTTGTCGATTTTCCACAATCTCCCATCCTCACACAAGATACACTTTCTAAGGGGAATTTAGGCAACATTTCCTCTACGATTGTTATTGACATTTCGGTCAAAGAAGGTGTCATGGAAAACATTAACCTCGGAGGTAATTGTTCACCCGAGGAAGTGGTCTCTTATACCTCTTTGTTTAAAGAATTTTGCGATGTCTTTGCTTGGAGCTACAAAGAGATGCTCGGGATCGATCCATCGATCGTTGTGCATGAGATTAAAACCTACCCCGATGTCAAACATGTTCGACAAAAGATATGCCTGGTCCATCCTAAAAATACTCCGTCTATTAAGGTAGAGGTTGAAAAGTTATTTAAATCTAGCTTCATTTATCCTATCCCATTGATAGGATGGGTTTCGAACATTGTTCTGGTTACTAAGAAACAGGGGACCATTTGCGTCTGTATTGATTATAGAGATCTCAATAAGGCTTGTCCAAAAGACAACTACCCTACACCCTTTATCGACCAAATTATTGATAATTGCACTAGTAGTGTAATTTTCTCTCTCATGGATGGTTTCTCAGGGTATAACCAGATTGACATCTTACTGGATGATCAACATAAGACAACCTTCATCTTCCCATGGGGAAATTTCGCCTATCAAAAGATACCTTTTGGCCTTTAAAATGTTGGTGCTACATTCTAGTGAGCCATGTCGTATTCTTTCCACGATATCAAACATATTGTGGAACCTTACCTCGATGACTTACCTGCCCACTCATCCAGTCGATTTGACCATTTCATTCATCTATGGGCTATTTTTCTTCGATGTCAGTTCTACCGCATTCGTTTGAACCCACATAAGTGTACTTTTGCTGTCGAATCAAGATGACTCCTCGGCTTTTTTGTCTCCAAGGACGAGATTTGGGTGGATCCCTTAAAGATTAGAGCTATTTTAGCTTTACCCCCACCTAAAAACTTGCGACAACTCCAAAGTTTGCAGGGGAAAGCAAACTTTCTTCGTCGCTTTATTTGTAACTACGCTGAGATCACTAAAGGATTCATGTGATTGTTGTAGAAAGATGCCCCTTTCATCTGGGAAGACACTGCTCAATGATCATTTGATTCTCTTAAGCATGCACTGAACAACACTCCTTTGTTACATCCTCCAGAATATATGAAGGACTACATCCTTTACTTAGCGACCTCTACTTCCACTATTGCCATGGTGTTAGTTCAAGAGGACTCTTCCAGTGAAGAACATGTGGTTTATTATTTGAGTAAACATCTATCTAGACCAGAGCTCTGTTATTCACATGTTGAGAAGTTGGCTCTGGCAGCCGTTATCACTCTCTAGAGATTTCGTCACTACATTTTGTTACGCACCACCACAATTATCGCAGACTCAAACCCCATGTAACACATTCTGACACATCAGGTTCTTGGGGGGAAATACTCTAAATGGATCATCATCCTTCAAGAATTTGATCTTGACTTTGCTAAGTCCAAATCCAAAAATTCCTTGGTGTTTGCGGAACTCCTTTGTGATTTTACCCATGTTGATGAAGATGTTAAGCCTAGAGATTCTCTTCCTGATGAATCTCTATTCCTCATTGGAATTTTCGATCCTTGGTATGGAGACATCATAATCTATCTCCAGACCCAACGTTTTCAACCCGATATCTCTCATGAAGAACGTCGTCATATTCACCACCATTCTTGTCATTACCTTATTATCGGTGACACTTTATATCGATGTGGCATTGACACTATCCTATGAGGATGTCTGAATCATGAAGAGGATGAACACGTCCTCAATGAATGTCACCTTGGAGCCTGTGGTGGTCATCTTTCTGGGATGGCTACGACCCATAACATTTTATGTGTCGATTAATTTTGGCCCTCCATCTTTAAGGATTGTATAGAGGCCGTCAAAAAGTGCCCCGCCTGCCAAGTTTTTCAAAACAAGGCACGCACCCACCCAGCTCTGCTACATCCCATTATTTCCATTGCCCACTTTTCCAAATTGGGCATTGATTTCATGCAGTGTAATCCTACCTCAGCTGGGGGGCATGGTTATATAATCATTACCATCGATTTATTTACAAAATGGGCTGAGGCTATGCCTACCTTTCTCAATGATGGCCATACTACAACCCCTTTCTTTTTCAATCACAACATCACTCACTTTGGTGTTCCACAAGCCATTATCACTGATCACGGTTCACATTTTCAAAACCAGATGATGAGTGAGTTGCATATCAAGTTGGGTTTTCTCCATGAGAGCTCATCCCCGTATTATCCTCAAGCTAACAGACAAGTTGAAGCTATCAACAAGGTACTGAAAACTATGATCCAATGGATGGTAGGGGAAAACAAGACATCTTGACATTTACAACTCCTCTTCGCTCTCTAGGCCTATCGGACCTTAGTAAAAACTGCTACTGGATTCACTCCCTTCCAGCTAGTATATGGCATTGAAGTTTTTTTACCAATCGAGTGTGAAATTCCTTCACTAAAACTCAAAGTAGAACTCCTGCCCCACACCTCTTTTGAACAAGAACATTTCTTACACTTGACTAGGGTAGATGAAACACGTCGTGATGTTGCTCTCGTCAATGAGAAGTATAAAAAATGAATCAAAAATCAATACGACAAGTCTTTCCATCCTTGCACTTTTGCAGAAGGAGAGCTAGTCCTCGTTTATGACCAGGATCATGACAAGTTAGGGACCATGAAGTTAGAACCTCTATGGCATGGTCCTTACATCGTGAAACGTGTTCTACATAGAGGCGACTATGAGCTAGTTGACTATGATAGAATTTCACTGGGTGAGCCCCAGAACAAGATTTACCTTAAGAAGTACTATGCCTAAGACATCTAGCATACGTTCTTTGTACACTATTGTATTTTTATTTTTTGGTGTGTCTTTTTCTCTTACATGCACGAGTTTTTCCTTAGCCACTTATACTGTGTCTTGTGTTTGCGTGCACAAATGACATCCTCCTTTCCTATATTTGTTGGGTTTGTGGATGGCACTAGTCGACACACTCTGAACATTGCTTTTTCAACTTGGGTCATTTACCACTCTGACGAGTTGGTGAGTTCAGGAAGTATTTTCTTAGGGTCGACAACTAATAACATGGCAGAAAATCATGTTGTCATCAGAATTTTAACTGAAGCCTCTTCCCTAGATGTTTCTCGTATGATCATCAACCTAGACTCTCAACTCGTATTCTTTAATCTCAATCGAGTCTATGCTATTCGCAATCCTATCCTACTACGTCTCCATCTACGAGTCCGTCGTCTTGAAAGAATGTTTTATTTTATCGAATATAGACACATACCAAGAGAAATCAACATGATTTCGGATTCATTAGCTAATTACATCATGGATATGTATCTCACACATAGATGAGTTTTCATAAAGGAAATAAATCACATTGCATTTCATCATGTAAAGTAAAACACATCACATACAAGACATAATTATTTGAAAATCATTTGTCACTTTAAAAACTTGGAAATGTATATGTATACAGCATAACTGAAAATGTTTGATTACATCAAAATGATACATAGATAGGAAAAATGTGGGTCTCCACACCCATAAGAATTTCCCTACAGACTATACAATCTCTAGGAAGACCTCTAATCCTCCTACATTACATTATGCTTCGAGTAACATATCACCGCACGGGCTACTTGCCTCAGTAGAGAGTTAAGACTCTCAGACACTCCCACAATGTGTCTCTGTTGATGTAGTGGCACTTCCCTCCTCCTGAGAGGAGGGATACCTGTCATAAGGCCTTGGAGGTTTCTTTCAACCTCTTGGAGCTCTCTTGCTTCTACCCCCTAACCAACTACAATCTAAGAATCTATGCGACACCCCAATTCTAGCATCTATGTCGTACATGTTCCTCCCCTATTTGCACGATGAAATGATACATCTATTAAAGACTCTTCTATGTACCCCCAAAAAATAATATAACGTTTTTAAAATAAAAAAACATCGCAATAATCTCCTACTGGAATAACCAAGTCCATGCTTCCCCATAAATCCACTCCGGCATATGGAAAGTATTCTATTACAATCAATTGGCATCTCAACCAAGCAAAGAAATCACCGATGAATCTAAACTCACTATCTGACCCTAGTCTCGGAGACAGGCTAGTCCACCGCTCCATACATGGTTCTCCCACTGGCCATACTACTAATACAATTTGAGGTTGCATATAGGGAATGCAAAGAATGAAACCAATAATGAACCATACTTGAACTGCTTCTGCTGCCCTGCTCTGCATCTCCTAATTTGTTCCTTCACATTGTGAAGGAACCCTGCACTCCAGTTGAACAGTGTTGGATCTAGACACTATAAACCATAGGACACCTATGATCTTGAAACTAGGTGTGTGCTAGTACTTCCTTCTATACTTGTAATGGCAAACAAAATGGATCGAAGAGATAGGTCCCTGATATCTTTGATTGCGATTCTGCCTCCCACTAGTCTTGCTCTCTGGACACAATGGTTTGCGAGGTACTCATCCACGGGAGAAGGAAGTGCCCTCTATCTGGATAGAGCTATGGGATCCCCTCTTTTCGAGAGACCATTCAAAGAGTATACATATTCCAACTCGATAGTAAGAAGTTTCATTCCCATATAGAATCCTTGCTCTGCAACGTTCCATAGCCCGATCATATATTCAAGAAGAAGAATCTCTTTCTTCATTTTTTGCATTTTGAAAAATTTGAGGATACCACAATTCCTCAACGTGGCTCTTGATCGGGGACTTTCTAAGGCATCCACATCATCAATCTCATGCTCTCTTTCTTTCCACTCAAGAATTATTATTGCCTAAATCACCTACAATTATCAACAAATAAAATTCATTAAATCACGTTTTTGGCAAATTTTGGGCAATTGGAAAAATATTAAAAATAATTGTTTTCTCTTTTGGGAAGGCAACGCCCTCTTTACATGAACATCAGGGTGCCAACGCACCCTCACATTGACCATTAGGGCGCTTTAAAAACTCAAAATTCCCCCTTCACGATTTGAGAGAGCACTGGTTTTTTTTCGGAAAAATTGTTTATGTCTTTGGGAAGCGTCCTTTAGACCACTACACAAAAGCGTTGGCACACCATCCATCAACCTGCAGGGACATTTTCCAATTCATGAAGTACTCCCCCACTACTCATAGAGGATCGTCGATCCTCTTGGGCGCTTCGACCGACCCAGGGTATCGATTTTTATATCTAATTATTTCCTTAAAACAAAATGCGAACTATGCAAATGAAAGAAAGGAAGAGGACCACCAACCTGGTCCAAACAGTGAGGAAAATGGTTGACCATAGCTCCAACACCGAACAATACAAGATTCACCTCCAAAGCACAAATTATTCATTGCTACAAATCTTTGCACAAATGAAATGGTAAATGACAGTTTTACCCATTTTTACTATTATACATTTCATTTTTTGCATAAGATATAGTTATTTTTTGGTTTTCAAAATATTTGGAGGCCTTATTAATCCCCTAGAATGCAGTTTTAACCTTATTTGTAGGTTTCAGAGTAGTTTCCGTTCATTCTTCACCTTGTCACATCCATGAGCATAGTCTTCATTCATTCTCAAGATCAAACACATAAGAACGCGCCAGGTAAACTTTTATCTCTTTTTCAGACCTGCATGGATATAGGAAAAAGGAACCCATTGGAGTTGTCTTTAATCTCTTTTCAGATCTCTAAACATGAAAATATTGCCAAGTGATCTTGCTTCCTTTCCCACTCGTTAAAAGGTTTTAAAGGGCATCTTTCGAGTGATAATTTATCTCTTTTTCGGCCTCGCGAGACTAATATTACGAGAAAGGACCACATTAGAGTCATCTTTAAGTCATTTTTAGACTCTCTAAATATGAAAAACAACGGATTTTACCTTCTCTAGAATCGTTAAACAATCATACATTGAAGGGCCCATATGGGACCGAACCCTTACTTCTTCTAGTTCGTTAAACAAAGGAAGAGGAAATTACCAAAGGTGAGTTATATTGAGCATGTGTTACCCTCCTCGAGCTCGTTAAACAAAAAAGAGGTACTCATCGATACAGATGATGGGGTGAATTGAAAGAACCAAGCCAAGCAGGTTTTTGAGAACATTACCAGTAATATTACAGTCGCCCTTGAACACAGAATTTTATCTTTACACGCATTTTCAATCCACTGAACCTATGCACTGAACCAATCCTTTGAGTTTCTTCACTCCTTTGGGTCACCCGATGAAAGTCACACTATCCACTGCATTATAAAGTTTTGGTCCATGTCACATTTCTGTTGTTGTGCATCAGTGTTCAAGGGAAGTATATGCCTCAAGAGTCAACCATCACAAATTTCTGTTTCAATACTTGTGTCAGTCCATATTCTTTTCATCCACCAATTACATATCTATGTTAGTTTCATGTCGTTAATGGGGGATACACCAAGGCCCTCCTTCGATGAGTCTATTTCTGTTGACTTTAGCACATTATCCAGGAGCTAGACTTAGGAACTAGTTAGTACCTTGGGACCTGCATGCCTCAATGGCAGGCCTACTCACTTTCGACAATGGATTTACGTCATTGACCCCTGATCAGGTGATTCCATGGGTTCGAATTTAGCTCATGCTTCACATTCATTGCAATGTACTAGAGTACCTTGGGAATCATTGACATCAATGGTGATTTCCCTCGCGCTTGTTAACGGTTTTCCTCATTGACCGGTAATCAAGTAGTTTCTGCCATATTCGACATCAGAACATATATTCACATGGTTAGATTCATACTACATTGGGATCAGTAAGAACACCCTGGGTTGAGTCATCAATATTATATGAACTTTTCCCAGGTTGCGACGGAGTTTCTTTGAACATTGACACATATACTATAACATAGATCCACTTTGTATTGGTCGTGGCTTTGTCTTGTCATCTCGTATATCCACTCTGTATTCTTTGTGGCTACGATCAGTTCAGGTCATAGGAGTATATATACACATTGTATCTTCAGTGGTTATACGTTTTGTCAATATAATTATGGATCCCCAGTGTATTCTATGGCGGCCATACCTTAAAAAGTCTTTATCACTCAAGCATAGGTATGCCTACCTTGGGTTTGAAACATGTCATAATATTTGTTTGATGGTTGTGTGCATATTTTTCTAGCCTCTCTAAATCCATACCCTTTCTCTAAAAAGTCTACAAATTACTTCAGTCATCATCGTCTTATGACTTCACACTTTGGGGGGCAATCTGTTACAATCACTCATTGCAATGATGGATAGTGTCATCGTTACCAATGTTGCAAGTGTTTCATAATGGTCACAAGTGTCACAAGTGTCTCAAACATCATACTATTATCTTTCCTATGTATTCTCCCTAACAACATCATAAGGACACTTAAGACACCTCAAAGACTAGTTTTGAAGAAGAAAAATCAGTTGACAAGGAGTACAAGTCTTTTACCATGGAGCAAGCCACTCAAAAATAAAATTTGGAAGGGAGCGTTGACACTTTGTTCGCTCTTCTGGGGGATCATTCCAATGATCTTTTCCCCTTGCGAGGGAGTTCTGGTCATTTTTGGGCGAATTATGGTTTGTTGGGATAAATCAAGGAAGAATCCCCTCAATCTTTGAAGGTGGTTGGATTCGAATCAGATGTCAAGGTATAATCTTAGGGAAGATCCACAACTGAAGGATAGGAATCCTCAACTTATCCCAAGGATCTCTCAAGTGGTTAGGCCTCTCCAAGCCTATATAAGGAGGCCTTCTCATGGTGAAAGGGGAGATTGGTGAAGATAAAAAGCATCAAACTTATGATCCCATAAGTGAGATACCATTGAAGCATAATCAGTGTAGATTACTTGAGCAAAGGGGCTGCACAAAGAGAACTGGAAGAAGTTGTTGCACCTTCATCAAAGGTATGTAAGTACTCTTCATTTCTTCTCATTAATATACATATATTCTTGGCTTGTTTCTTTCAAGTTTGTGTTTGTTCCACATGAACTTGTCTCTAGTAGATAGATCTGTTTTCGAGCTAATCTGAGTAGAATAGGAATATTGTCATATCTTTTTTTTGTTCTAGAGGACCTATCGAGGAGCTTAGGATTGAAGCTCAACTTGGATTGCATGATGAAAAATGCCATTAAAAAGGTACACTTTTCTTCTTCCTCTTCATACATTATCTTAATTAGATCTAAAAGGATGTCAGTGACCAATGACATCACCCTTTCTTTCTTGGTCTTAGGGGTCTAGAGACCAAGAGGGAATCCACTTGTCCATAGGAGGATTCACCTGTAACACTCACCACACTTATGTACCTTACTGTACTTGTTGTCACAATTAAATTATAAACCTTTTTCTTTTATTTCCTCCAATTGTTGAGGTGTCAACCTTGTAGGTTGAGGTGTTTTAGAAGAAGGAGAATTATTCTCTCTATAGATGTTAGGATTGGTCCTTCTAGTAGCCATAGCCATATTTTTACTTTCAACATTTCTTGCCACCCTAAATGCATTCTCCTATGATTTGGGTTCCCAATGGCGAACCTCATGTTGAATGTTATCCTTTAAAGTTCCTATGAATACATCAATCAAGTGCTCATCTAGAATATTTGTTACCTTTATATTCAATCTTTGGAAGTTCTCAATGTGCTCTATAACTGAACCCTTTTTCTTGAGATTTATCAATTGGCTAAAGAAGGTATTTCTCCATGTATCCTCATAGTGTGCTATCATTTATTCTGTGAAAATTGTCCAAGTGACGAGTGATTTGCGAGAACAAAGCCATATATACCATACAAATTGATTGGGTTATAAATATAAAGAAGCAATTTGTACCTTTTATGTATGTGGCACATTATGTAGATCAAATAATTGCTCCATCTGAAGTATCCATGTGATAGGGTCCTAGCCATCAAACTTCCTCATATTGATCTTAGGAATGTGGTTTCTCTTCAACCAAAAGCTGGAGTTTCTCCATTCTTGATTCACCTTCCTTGTGTCCTCATCATGAATTTCATGGGATACATTTTCACTTTCTGGTGTCCTCTCTGTTATTGGATAAATTGGTGAATGCGGACATAAAATAATCTCCCTAGATCCACCTAGATCTAGAACAAAACAAGATAGGACATGACACTTTCCCTAAGTTAAAATCATTGAGTTTACTACCAAAGAAGGAATGGATGACATACATTTATACATCACTTCCTTATGTTTTTGTTATTCCCGCTTCACTCTGGTGCTCTTGTGAGATCAGATCTGCAATGGCACAAACCACCCAAAGTGAAAGCAATAATAGTAGATTCAATGAAAACAATAGCTTCCCCACAACTTGCTCATTTTTTTCCTTTCCAGGAGATCTCACTTGTATAGCATGCCCCACACAAAATAATTGATATAAATTATGAAACTTGTACAAGAACTACTACGGTCTGTCCACTATCCAATGCAACTAGTCTCACTCAATTTGGATACTCTAGGAATAAGTTATGATTGTTTTACCTAGAACACCTGCTTGAGACTAGTCAATAGGACTAGTCAAATACCCTATCATCCACAGGGTGTATCTACAAATGTAAGATGACCCAGAAGCTGAAATTGTTAGCACATATACCTTACTAATTTGTGTGAATATCCTCCATATTTCAGGGTCTGAAACGTTATAGAATTTTTTTTATAGCGCAAATTCTGAAATGACTCAATTTAGGATGATTCTAGAACCCTATCTTAGAAAGGTTGTCTTAGAAATTATAAGGCCTCAGGAGCTGAAATTTTAACCCACCATACCTTGATCCATCTACTAAATATCCTCCAATATGTTCCTTCTGATTCATTGTAGAAAAAACGTTATAGAAAAAATTCCAAGGTGTCTCAGATGTGGCAGCGAAACCCCAAGACCTTGAGCTCTAATACCATATGTTAGGAACCAAATATCAATATAGCATAGAAAAACCTCATAATAAGTACTCAACACCTTTAAAAAGATATAAATTCATATAATAAGCCTGTTCTAGGGGGAAACCTCCTTATGCCCACATAAATGTTCAAATACAAGATGATTCCAAATGAAAATGTCTCCTTGGTATATATAGGAGACTAGGAGGTATAATTACAACTAATGGACTAAATATGACATAAATAAAAAAACATTACTAATGTAATATGCCCCAATTAAGGGGTAATGAGCCACTATTTAGGTCTTAACCTATATCCATCTTGGTTTTCCACTCTCCGCATTCAACAACCCAAAACCCACGTTCTTCTCCAAAAATGATTCCAATCCACCAACTCTCTTCCCCTCAACCTGCACAACCCAAGGAATGCGATCCCCTTCTCTCCCAGGTAGTCCCTCAGGCCTTCCCACTTTCCTCCAAGGCTCCAGTGCACTCATTTGGCTAGGATAGCATAGTTCAGGACTCCAATAACTCTTAGCTACTCCAAAAGTGATAAAAACAATGTTCACGAGCCTATTGATTGATTTCCTTAACAGAAAAAATACTCTATAGGAACACAACCCATTTTTACAGACACAAAATCCATATTTCCATCATGAACACAACCCAATAATGGTTTCCTTCAAGCAAAACATAGATGGTTCTCTTCCCAACACTCAACTCCTCTCTTTCTTCCCAAAATTAGCATGTAAAAATTGTTCTCTTTTCCCATACAAATTTCCTTTTTCCCTATGCAAGCTGACTCTCACACTCCACAATGTTGATTGGACTTTAGTCCCATGCTCCCAATAACTGTGGGAGCTGACTTATCACACCCACCCTCTCACATGAATTCAAGGTTTGAGTGTATAACAAGTCAAATGGAGGATTATATGGTAATGGCACATTAACTTAATCAAAATTCCATGGGTTTCCCTTGGATCGTCCCTTTATCCCCCCTCCCTTATGGAAGCATAGCCCCATGTTATCATCCTTCTCATATCACAACTAGTGACTATTACTTTATTAATTATCTCAGTGTACCATTTACACATCTTGGCCCTCATCCATATTAATCAATACAAACTCTCTGGCCCAAACATATCAACTCACCATCCTAAATTGCATTTACACAATTACATTATAATTTGTGAGGATGAAAAATAGGGATGTTACAACATTAGATTATGGAAATTAAGTATCATGGAATGAATAAAAGGAAGAACCCGATCATGATTTTTCATCTTTGTGAGTGATTTCATCAAAGTGACTATCAAGGACGAGATCAGTCCCATCATAATACATAATGGAATGGAACTCAAAAGTGACTTGACTCCCAAGCTG
This sequence comes from Picea engelmannii, assembly GCA_009831015.1. NCBI lineage: Eukaryota > Viridiplantae > Streptophyta > Pinopsida > Pinales > Pinaceae > Picea > Picea engelmannii. The sequence continues at coordinate 1,443,537 of ML776635.1, forward strand.
AAGCACTATCCAATTCACATCATTGCATATTTATGAGATGCATTTATTCAAAGACTGATTCCACTGTCATGGAACTTCTTTTTGGTTTGAATAATAGTTGCAAATAGAGGCTTGGAAGTGGGAACCCATTGGTACTTGTAAATTGAGTGTTAGACACTTTCCTTGGAGGAAAATTGAAATAGCGAACATGGGCCCGGTAATTGATTTATGAGAAGAGTTATATGTCACTAGACAATAGACTATTAGAGTAGAGACCTAATATTGTTTGGCGCATTCAGGACAGAGAATTCCATTGCATTTTCATATGTGTATTATGTGTAGGTTATTAGGAGAAAGAAGCCAAATAATCAATTTGGAGTAGAGGTTACACAAATAAAAATCTTTGCAACCTTCTGAATACAAAACTCTCTATACAATATTGAGACAAAGACGAGAACTTAAATTCCAAAAAGGATCCATGTTGGTGAAAATAGTGGGCTATAATTCCATCATTTACGGATTAGATGGTATCAGAGTAGTCACATCCTTGACCATGACAATTGTCAGGCCTTTGAATAGAACATTACATATCTCAGCATGGATAAGAAAAGAAAATAAGTGTTGGAAGACTTAATGTTAGGGACCTAACCCCCCTAACCCCTTACATAGGTATAATAATATATTTACATGTAATAAAGGTCAATATTAATAAGGCCTAGCAATCAAGGAGAATACATCAAATGTAAGAAGACCTAGTAGAAGTATTCGCTTCTAGAAGGATCTTCCTCTAGATTTTTCTTTTGGATAGACATATTTAGTATAAATAGGAGTAGAGGGAATGATAATTTTTGTCTTTGATATTATTGTAATAGAGCTATGCTCTACTGGAGGTTTCCCTCTCGAAGAGGCAAGTGAGCATTGCTATCACTAATCAAGGTGCTCTTGCTGGTGTTATTCTGGTATTATTCTAGTGTTTTTTTGGTTATATCCTTGTTGTTCTTCTATTTCTACATAAAATATTTATGTTCTGCATACTATTTTATATCTGGAATACTACACTTAAGTTCCAACGATGATAAACTTTGAGAAGAGAGTGAACACTTGAAGAAGCAGGTCCATATGTTCAACAAGAGAATGGAAGAGATAGAGAAGCATGTTAATACCTATGCCAAATTGTTTCCATTTCTAAAGAAGTAGTTTAATGAATTCCAATACTCCTTCTTTGTGGTCATGGAATATTGGGATGAGCACAAAGTTCATCTTGCACACTTGGGATCAGAGCAATTTCCTTGGTAGAAAATTGTGGGTTAATTTTTTCAGAGTAGAGACATATTATGATATCTTAAAGATACATAGATCTATCATTACGTGCATAAACCCATGGTCGGGGAGTCATACAAGCAAGAAATACAATTGGAACTTAAGCGCACATGTGTTGGCCACCATTGTAACCCCTATTGGTACACCTTCGATTGGTAGCGCATCAGACAACACCTATATACGAATCGACCTAGATCTCTTGAATCCCTCCATAGATAAATCGATTGGCCACATGACTTCTACAATGCCACTGACTAAAAAAACTCAGGAAGATACTCTCTAGTACCTGGGTAGTCGGGTAGTACAACTAAGGGCATGGTCTAGCCTCCTTATCTGTTTCACTAAGAGATTGGTCCAAGTACTAATGTTGGACCCCACACATATATCAAAGAGCTATAGCACAGGGAAAACCCTTATGTGTAGACACCCTGCATACCCTAACCCTTGGGATGGAAACAAAAACAGAATGGACATGATCTATTTAAGTGAAACTGTGCCTCCTGCATTCGGGTTGCAAAATTATTACACATTTCATCCTATTAAGAATTTGGGAATTTCAACACTGCAGTATTATTCATATCGGATTATAACTCCGCAAGAGTAAAAAAAAAGTTTGGATCCTATTGGCACCATTATTTGAGCCCTATCCTATTGAATTCCTCTCTTCTACCTGATCGCAGTCATACTTATCATTTTTAAGAAAGAAAAAAATCCCATGGACTCGACCCCCTTCCAACACCCTTATTTGTGATTTACCCCATTGAATTCTCCTCTTCTCCCTGATCATCATGACACACTTCACCCATAACCCATTTTTTTGTGGTCCCACCTGTCCCTTTTTCATTTTCCCTCTTCATCATGGCCCACACCCGTAGCCAAGACTTGGAAGCTCACTTTAATTCCTTATCCTCTAATTTCACAGAGACCCAACAATAAGTGAGGCAGCTTAGTGCCAATTTTTCCACCATCAATAAAAACATTAATTCCTCCATTGACGCCAAAATGGAAACAATCAAACAGGACCTCACTACCCATCTTGCATCCTTCACTACAATGATCTGCACCAAGATGAATATCCCTACAGATCTTCCCTCCTCTGACCCATGTTTGCACTCTGAAGGTGAAACTTCTTCTAATTCCCATGCATTTCATCCCCATCACTTTCAGCATGACCTACGCCTTATGTGTGTGGATATTAACAAATTTTATGCCTCAGATTCCACTGGATGGGTAACTCAAATGGAACATTATTTCTTTTTGTATGGCATTACAGATGAGTTGGAAAAACTCTGGTATGGTGTTCTCCATATAGATCAAGAACGTTGGCAATCGTGGCAATGGTGAAAAAAATCCTGCCAAGGGTATGTAGCTTGGACACAAGTTTTGGCAGAGCTTTATGAACGCTTTGACATTGACACTAGCCATTTAGGTCATTTGACAAAATTGAAACAATTTGGCACAATGGAAGACTTTATAGTCGCCTTTGAGTGATTTTCTTTCCATACATAGGGCATGTCTGATGCTTTTTTCTGAGAATGTTTTATTAGTGGCCTCAAGGATGAGATTCATTCCCATGTCTACATGGCTTTGCCTCAGAGTTGGGTGGAAGCTACTAAAATATGTAAGGAAGCACAATAGGTGGTCTCTTCTCAAACCCGAAAACCCTCATTTATTCCTCTCTCTAAACCAATCACTCCCACTCCTCCTAATACTCCACTAAATATCCAAAAATTGACCAGGGAAAAAATGGATGAACGCCAACTCAAAGGCCTTTATTATAATTGTGATGAAAAAAAATTCCTAGAAAAAAGTATAAGGAACAAAATATTTTTATGGCCATCTCCAAGAATGTTTCGGAAGACAATGTCAAGACCCACCCTATGGTCAAGTCACCTGAACCCACTGACATGACCCCACCCTTCAACCCTCCCAAATTCAAACCGGTCATTTCCCTGAATGTTGTCACTGGGTTCTTTATTCCCCAAACCCTCAAGCTAATTGTTTACATTAAGCATTGGAAGGTCATCATCCTTGTTGATAGTGGAAGAACCCATAATTTTTTTCATCGTCACATTTCCCAAGAAACTAATTTCTATATCCATGCCATCAATAATTTTCAAATCATGATTGCCAATGCTGGGTCCATGAAATGTGGGGGGTGTTGTGAAAATGTGTGTCTCCAAATTGGTTGGTACCACATGAAATATCATATGTTTACTATCGACATGGGTGGTTGTGACATTGTGTTGGGTGTATAATGGATCATGATTATGGGTCCCATTCTCATGGTTTTTAAGGAATTAACCATGCAATTCAACCAATAGGGACAACAATATAAGTTCCAAGGAATCATCGTTGGTTCCCCGGAGATCATCAGTTCCCATTGCATGGAAAATCTCCTAAAAAAAGGGTCATTCTAGCCTTATTGCACAACTTCATGCCATTCAATCCATTGAGACACCCTATGTTCCATAGGACCTCCAATCCATTCTCTCCAAACATCAAGTTGTTTTTTCCACTCCCTAGGGGCGTCCTCCTTCCCATGGTGTTCATAATCATTCCATTCCCATTGTCCCTAGAAGCCACCCTCCCAATGTTCTTCCCTATCTTCATCCCTTTTCCCATAAAAATGAAATTGAAAAAATTGTTCAAGAATTGATCACCGCAGGTTCTATCCATCCTAGTACGAGCCCCTACTCTTCTCCTGTGGTCATGGTCCTTAAGAAATAAGGCTCTTGGTGCATGTTTCCTAACTTCCACTCCCTCAACAAACTCAACCTCAAAGACAAATTTCCTATTCCTGTCATTGATGACCTCTTGGATGAATTAAGTGGTGCCCAGTTTTTTACTAAACTTGATTTGTTTCCTGGCTACCACCAGATACATATGAATGAGGAAGACATTCCTAAGGCTGCATTTACAACTCATGATGGCCACTATGAGTTTTTGGTCATGCCCTTTTCCTTGTCTAATTCTCCCTCCACTTTCCAAAGCCTCATGAATCATGTCTTTCGTCCTTTTCTCTGTCATTTTGTGTTAGGTCTATTTGATATCATCCTCATATATAATAAAACATGGACATCCCATATTGCTCATGTGGATCAAGTTCTAAATCTACTCTCTCAGCACCAACATTTCCTCAAACAATCTAAATGTGATTTTGGAGTCTCATAAGTCGCGTTCTTGGGTCATATTGTTGGCAATGAAGGTGTTAGGGTGGATCCTAAAAATATTGAAGCTATGCAGGATTGGCCTCACAGAAAGGCTTTGAAAAGCTTGCGTCGATTTCTGGGTTTAACAGGATATTATCACAAGTTTGTTAAAAATTATGGAAATACTGTGGCACCTCTCACTGCTCTCCTTTGTGGCAGTTTTTTGGGTTCCAAACTTTTTGGGCCATTTTAACACCCTAAACAACGTATTTTTGGGATTTGGGGCCTACGTGATTGCTAGAGGCACTGACTTGGGCCATTCTAAAATTTTTCTTCTCGGTTAGACCTTTCCAACGGGTTATGATGCGCCTAAAATGAAGATCGTATGCAAAAGTTATGACCCCAAGAAGTTGATGTACTAACTTAACCAAATGGGGCCCACATGACTTTTGGCGCTTCAACTCCTAGGGTTAGGTTTTTGGATGTCTAGGGTTTTTGACATTCCTGTTTACTGTAAAATTCCTTTAGAGCCTCAATGTAACCATCTTCTTGCGAATGAGTGCAACCGTCACATCTCTTCTCAGAGATAAGCCACCATCATTCCAACAAGCTTGTTTTCCACTGCATTTTACAGTTTCATCTTATTTCCTTATTGAATAGAAAACCAGTTTTACTGTATCTTTGTTATTTTGTGTTAAGCATATTTTAATAATCTATATTCATTTCATTCTACTCATAAAATCTGTATTAGTGGTATCAGAGCTATCTTCTCCTTGTCATCTTAATGCATGTCCCCAACGAGGTCAAGGTACAAATAATTGGGTCTCGGGATTGTTTCTCTTGAGGAAAAAATCTCTCACACGCCCAAGAGACCTCTCATGGTAGGAGAAAATAAATATGACGGAACAAGATATCCTTTCAAAATGTTTCTTGAGGAAGCCATCACAAAACAAAGGAATGAGATGATGTATAGTTTCACACAAATCCTTCAGCGGCTACCAATAGATGACACATCTTCCTCTAGTGGAGGCGTTTCCCACTTCAAGGCACAAATCATCTTCGATCTTCCTATATTTGAAGGTCAAATAGACGCATATGTTGTAGGCAAGTGGTTGAATCTACTAGAAGGGTACTTTTCTTTCCATAACTTTTCGAATAGAGAAAAGATTACTTTTACACTCCTCAAAGACGTTCCCCATGTCAAAGATTGGTGGGAAAATTTCTGTGAGAAAAATGAAATAGAAAAACCCTCATTATTTATAGTCACAACCACTTGGCAATCCTTCAGGGATTCTATTAAGGAACAATACTACCCTGTCAAAAGTTATGACGAATTGTATACCAAATGGACCACACTATAGCAAGAAAGAGACCAAGCACTGTCAGAGTTCATAAATATCTTCCATACCTTGCGCACCAAGATGGGTATCAAAGATTCATAGCGACATCTGGTGCTCAAGTATCGTGATGCTCTGCATAGATAAATCCAGAGGGAAATTGAATTTCTAGACATATCATCCTTGGGTGTGGCCTACCAATATGCCCTCAAAATCGAGCAAAATCTCAGACAAAAGATGCGGAAATTTGGGCTTAGGAACCCCTCACAACAAAATCCAGGAAAGGGTGGCCCCAACCCATAGAAAAAAGGACAGAGTGGATGGACAGTATCAAAAAAACCACTCCAAGATGTAAGAAAATAAGGACACCGAAAAGATGAAGAAAGATACTGGGAAGTGGTGTGACTTCTATAAGAGCCCTTGGCATAACATTGTTGACTTCTGCTCAAATCAGTCGCTGGTGGCCGAAGTGAAAGCCTTTGAATCAGATGTGGGTTTTGACTCTAAGTCACAGAAAGGGGAAGACTGATCATTGACACAGAACCTAGTGCAACCATTGTTGATACTGAGAGGGGGTGAATCACTATCAATTACAATTTAAAACCTTTTTCAACTTATAATTAAACCATTCAATTATATCCAATTAGCAATGAACAATAGTATAAGAGTTACACCAATACACCACAATACACCATGCACAATATATGAGAAATAATCAATAGTTATTGTTCAAGGGAAGTAATGACTTCCAAAGGTAGCTACAGCTTCCAAATGTAAAGGGAGGGATAAACCTCCAAGAGGAAGATACAATCCTCCAATATGAAGAGAGATTCGAACTCTCCATCCTTTCCCCTTCCTTCCACCCAAGAATATATGAGAGATATTAAAAATTCACATTGAATTATCACCATCAACCAACCATCACATTGAACCTAATAATGGTTCCTGAGACTTCTTCAATTTCTACAATTCTTCAATTCTTGGAATACTCTGATACTCAATTTATTCTCTGAAACTTCTCCAGGTTTCACTAGTTGAATCCTCCCCAAAAATACGTTATAGAGAGAATGGTAGACCTTGTTCAATTATGGCTTATTCAGGAGACCAAACGTGTACAGAATGCCCCGTGCTCAATATTTAACATCAGATTCTGAAACTCGCACCCAAGAAACTAAAGTTGATACTATTTCCAACGCAATTTTTCCCACTTCATTTAGATTATCTATAAATAAGTTATGATTGTTTTACCTAGAACAGATGTTTATTGACTAGCTTTAGGACTGGTCAAAAACCCTATCTTCCACAGAGTGTATCTCCATAATTATAGCAAATCAAGAGCTAAAACTTTTACCACAGGTACCTTGATATTTCTACTCAATACCATAGCCATTTCACCATCTGAATCATTCTAGAAAACAATTAATAGTGAAAATGGTAATATGACCTGAAAATAACATACCTTAGAGCACATCACCAAAAGACTTCATCCTCCCTTGAAATCCAACCTTCTTTACTTCTGATTTCCTCTAAAATTCGACTTGTGTATCAAATGAATGTATAATGATATTTATTTATAAAATTTATGTCACCTACTTTTAACATTAGGGTCGACCTGACACTTTCTTATTTTGTAATTTTTTTCTTTAATTATCTTCAGGGCCTACATGTACTTCCTTCTTCAATTCACTTTGTCATCTTCAAAAATTCATTTCTCCTCAACCATGAGGATCCATGTGACGTGCCACATACTGCCGGAAACAACATGATGTATACTATCCATCCATGGGTCTTGTATCTACATGTGAATTTTCCTTCATATCCAAATACCTTCATCAATATTGCGGTCCAAAACCCATGACTAGGGTTGACATCAATGACAACAACCAATCTTCCAACAATATCCCCCTTTGTCATTGATGGCAACACTCATGCTCCCCCTATCATCATGATCCCAATTTATCTCCCCCTTTGACATCAATGGAAAATGGTAGGGCTTCTCCCCCTGAGTTTAATGGAAAAAGGTAACCTTCTTCTTTGGGGATACTACCCCTAAACATGTGGCACTCAATAATACTTCATCCTTATTTTTGGTTTTTGGGACTTTTTCTTCCTTGGAATCATTTTGTGTGGATTTTTTCTTCTATCTTTTCTTCATGTCTAGGATGTATATGTTGTTCGGTCATCTTGTTGCAGTTGCAACCAATCTTCCTGAGTTATTTTCTCTGATTTTACATTTTTGGGATTCAAACGTAAGAGTGTATCCTTGATCACACATTTTACTAACACTTAGTAGATTATGCTTCAAGTCTTCAACTAATAGGACATTCTTTTCATTTACATTTTTTCTTCCAAGTTCTACTACACCTTCTCCAAGTATTTTGGTAGATGAGTCATCTCCAAATGCAACATTGCCACCCTTTCTCTTCGAGTTGATGAATTTGTCTTGATCCCTAGTCATGTGTGAAGAACATCCACTATCTATGTACCATTCATATTATTCTTTAAATTCTTCAACAATTAATGTTATTCAAAAATCTTCATTGTTTGGAATCTCTTTCCTTCTCCATACTGTGGTTGTCATAGAGACATCTTCATTCATATATCTGCAATCTCTTGCTTTGTGTCGAAGATAATTACATTTGTAGCATACAATATTTTTGCTCATCAATGGGGAACAACTTTTGTTGACAAATACATGATTATTTCCATATCTTCCATTTACACCATTCATGTTTCTTACGTATTTGTTCCTTTCATTGATTCTGCAATTAATTGCCTTATGTCCAAATATTTTGCAAGTATAACAATGACCAAGAAAGAAATTTTGATACCTTGGAGTAAGTGGCCTTCTTTGTGATGTAGTCCATCTGGATTCATGATCTACTCTTCTGTAGTTTCATTCAAACTCATTGAAGCTTCTTTGATTCTTGAAGGTAGGAGGTCTTCTTGGATATT
>ML776635.1:1452329-1472777 GCA_009831015.1 Picea engelmannii
GGAGGTCTTCTTGGATATTCATCTCTTTTGTAATCATTCCTTCTTTCTGGTATCCTGGTCCACTTCTCATCAACTGTCTGTGTAGCTCTTTCTTCAACCTTCTTGTTTGTATTTGCATCTTCTTTGTATGAAGTTTCACCCATCCATCCAAGATGTGTTAAGTCTTTTGGCACTTGAGAGTTTCTTAAGCTCTTCCTCAATGAGACAACTTCTTGTTCAAGTTTCTCGCAATATTCTTCTTTCTTCATCATTTGGACCTTCTTTACTTCTCTTATTCTTCTTGCTTCTTCAAGTGGAGTTTTCAAGGAAATGGTTTCTTCTCTTAGTTTCTCAAAGTCTTCTAATTGTTTCTTCAAGATTACAACTGTATTTTCATAACTACCCAATTCACTTCTTAGTTTTCTACATGTGTCTTTGAGCTTGCTATTTTCAATCTCAACATGCTTCAATTTTTTAAGATTCTCATCTTCTTGTTGAATCATTTCTGCTTCATGATTTTCTTCTTCTTCATTGGAATTTTGTTATTTAGTGTCATATTTTTCAATCCTTGGATGAGGACATTCAAATTCAACATGTCCTACTCCTTCACAATTAAAGAAAAAGAACTGGCCTCTATTTTCTTCTTTGAAATTTGAGATGTTGTAATTTGCTTCAACTTCTTCTTCTTTTTCTACTTCTTCCCTTGCATAAAGGTCTTGTAGCTTGTCCCAAAGATCTTTTGATGATGCACATGATACCACCTTGGGTTTTACTGAATCTGTCAATCCATCTACGATGGTATCTATTGCTAATTCGTTGTTCCTTTTTGCTTCCTTCTGACCTGCAGTCTTTGTTTTCTTGAAAGCATTGTATCCTGAAGCAACTAAGAACCAAACATCTACCCCAAGAGATTTCAAGTAATTTTCCATTCTATTACTCCAATATTCAAAATTTCTTCCATCAAATGGTGGAATCCCATTTGGAATATTGTCTTCCATTTCTGCATAGGATCTTCCTTCCAGTGGTTAAACTGTACTGAAGGTAACCTACTCTGATAACAATTGTTGATACTAAGAAGGGGGTGAATCAATATCAAGTACAATTTAAAAAAAAATTCAACTTATACTTAAACCATTCAATTATATATAATGATCATTGAACAATAGTATAAGAGTTACACCAATACACCACAATACACCATGCACAATATATGAGAAATAATCAATAGTTATTGTTCAAGGGAAGTAATGACTTCCAAAGGTATCTACAACTTCCAAATGTAAAGGGAGGGATAAACCTCCAAGAGGAAGATACAATCCTCCAATATGAAGAGAGATTTTAACTCTCCATCCTTGCCCCTTCCTTCCACCCAAGAATATATGAGAGATAATAAAACTTCACATTAAATCATCACCATCAACCAACCATTACATAGAACCTGATAATGCTTCATGATACTTCTTCAATTTCTGCAATTCTTCAATTCTTGGAATACTCTGATACTCAACTTATTCTCTGAAACTTCTCCAAGTTTCACTCCTTGAATCCTCCCCAAAAAGAAGTTATAGAGAGAATTGTATACCTTGTTCAATTCTGGTTTATTCAGGAGACCGAACTTGTACATAATTCCCCACGCTCAATATTTAACATCAGATTCTGAAAATCGCACAAAAGAAACTACAGTATGTATGCTTTCCAATGAAATTTGTACCACTTCTTTTGGATTCTCTATGAATAAGTTATGACTGTTTTACCCAGAACACATGTTTATTGAATAGCTTCCGGACTGGTCAAAAACCCTATCTTCCATAGAGTTTATCTCCATAATTATAGCGAATCAAGATCTGAAAATTTTACCAGAGGTACCCTTATATTTCTTATCAATACCATAGAAATTTCACCATCTGAATCATTCTAGAAAAAATGTTATAGCGAAAAATGGTAAGATGACCTGAAAATAACATACCTTAGAACACATCACCAAAAGACTTCATCCTCCCTTCAAATCTAGCCTTCTTTATTTCTGATTTCCTCTGAAATTATACTTGTGTATCAAATGAATGTATAATGATATTTATTTATATCATTTATGTCACTTCCTTTTAACATTAGGACCGACCTGACACTTTCTTATTTTGTAATTCTTTTCTTTAATTATCTTCAGGGCCTACATGTACTTCCTTCTTCAACTCACTTTTTCATCTTCAAAAATTCATTTCTCCTCAACCATGAGGATCCACATAACATGCCATATACCACCGGAAACAACCTGATGTATACTATCCATCCATGGGTCTTGTATTTACATGTGCATTTTACTTCATGTCCAAATACCTTCATCAATATTTTGGTCCAAAACCCATGACTAGGGTTCACATCAATGACAACAACTAATCTTCCAACAACCATTGCTACCCCCAAGCTCCATCCTAGTGAACCAGACGAGCCATAAGAAGGATAACACCTCTTCCATTCATAGATGTGGGTAAAAGGCACCCCACTACACTTCATCATTGATAGCGGTAGCCAGAAGAACCTCATCTTAGAAGAGGTCATCAAGCGACTGGCCCTGCCGACAACGCCACACCCACAAACCTACACCATTGGATGGCTTCGCCAAGGAAGCGATATCTGTGTCAGCCAATAGTGTCGATTATCATACGACATCAATCCCTTCAAAGACGAGGAATTTTGTGATGTTTCTCCTCTCGAAGTTTGTAATTTTTTTTTTGGCCAACCTTATTTATGGAAACGTCATGTTGTATATGATTCTAGGCCTCACAGTGTTACTATTACTTTGAACAGGAAATTGTATAGGATATCCGAGGCAATCCCTCCTAGTTATATTTTCTTGATCTCTGCAAAGCAATGCAGGAAGGTCATCTCTTAGACTGTGAGATTTGTCTCCTTCGTGATTCACTCTCAGAGTGAGAGAGATATCACAGCCACATCTACGGCCTCCGTGACCGATCTCTCAACACAACATAGACAAGTGGATAAAGTTGTGGAAGAATATTCATATATCTTCTCCTCTCCTACAGGGGTATCTCTGCACTGCCATGTCAAGCATCCCGTCGATATGACCCTAGGCATACTTCTACCCAATGGGTCAGTCTACCACCACTCTCTATTAGAAAATGAGGATATCAAGAGGCAGATCCACCAAGAAGTGCTCCACAAGGGAAACAACCATCCTAGCTTGTCGCCTTGTGGGAGCCAGATCGTGTTGGTACAAAAGAAAGATGAAACCTAGCGATTATTCATTGATTATCGGGCCCTGAATAAAATCACATTCTGAAACTAGTACCCGATTCCCCGAATCGACAACCTCCTTAATCATCTCATGGGAGCCAAATACTTCAATAAGTTTGATATGAAGTCTGGATACCACTAGGACCCAATAGAACAGACAGATGTATGGAAGACTACCTTCAACTCAAAAGAAGGTCTTTTTGAATGGTTGGTCATGCCTTTTGGTTTGACAAATGCTCCAAAAATTTTTATGAGGATGATGGACAATATCCTACGACCTTTCACTAACACTTTTATAGTGGTGTATCTAGATGACATCCTCATCTACAACAAGACTTTGGAAGAACACTTGCAACATATTCAGCAGGTTCTGAACACCCTGCGACAACAAAAACTATATGCAAGCTTGGAAAAATTCTCCTTCGGCATGGACATGGTCGATTATTTAGGCTACATCGTTGATCATGCATTGATCAGCTAAAATCCAGGTCATTCATGACTGACATCCCCAACCACACTCACTGAAATTCAGAGCTTCTTGGGCCTCACCAATTTTTATTGTAGGTTTGTGCTAGGATTCTTTCATATCACATGGGCCCTTAGCCAAGTAACCATGGGTGGCAGTAAGGAAAAATTTGTGTGGGGCATGTCCCAACAACAAGCCTTCAATGACTTGAAGAAGTGTTTGTTCTCATCCCTAATAATTTCATTACCAGACCTACAACATTCCTTTGAGATCGAGACAGATGCTTTAGATTATGTTGTGGGCATCATTCTCACTCAACACAACCAACCCATGGCATATCATAGTGAGACATTATCAAATGTTGTTTGTAAGTACCCTACTTATGAGAAAAAAATGTACTCCATTGTGCAAGCCTGCCGCTAGTGGAGACATTACATTCTTGGGAAGAAGACAATCATCCACATTGATCACAAGCCACTACAATTCATGCAGACCCAAGGCAAATTGCAGAATGACCACCATCAGAAGTGGTCAACATACTTATAACAGTTCCACCTCAACATCAAGTATAAAACAAGAAGTACCAACTGAGTTGTTGACTGCCTCAGTTGACCTCCAGTCACGGAACTCACCACGGTGCTAGACTCTTGTGGCCATAAGACCTATGGATAGCCCCACCTCTATGAGACAAATCCTAACTTCTCCACCACCTACCAAATGTTGGGCGTCAACTCAATGGTCTCTAATTTCCATCTTCAGGATGGGATGTTGTGTCATCTGGGCCATGTCTTTGTTCCATCAAGAAATCATGCGAAGCTGAGTTTGGAAGCTCACTACATTTGGGTGGAAGGAAACTTTGGAATTGAAAAGACAGTGGAAGTGTTGCAGAACCATTTCTATTGGTCGAAACTTTGACAGGATGTCGGCAAGTACATCAGGTCCTACACTACCTGCCTTATTGCCAAACCAACCACTAAGAAACATGGCTTGTACACCCCTCATCTTACTCATAATAGGATGTGGTAATCCATCTCAATGGACTACATGTCGGCCCCCCCGTCCACCAAGAGGGGAAATGACTATGATTTTGGGGTTGTTGATCACTTTTCCAAGATGGTGATTCTAGCGTCCTGCAAGAGTAACATCACAACAGAAGCCACTGCCAAGATATTCTTTGAACGAGTATGGGTACATTTTTGGATCCCACAAACCATTATCTCAGACTGTGAAAGACAGTTCCTCAGCTCATTCTGGTCGAGCCTCTGGTCACTTTTGGATACCAAACTCCCCAAATCCACTTCCTTCCACCCCCAGACATATGTCCAAACTGAGGTCATCAATAGTATGGTCATACATATCCTGCACATGTACAATTCAAAACACCCCCGCACATGGGATGAGAGTCTTCCCTATGTCCATCATATCTACAATTGATCCCTACATAGCTCAACTATTCACAACCCCTTTCAGGTGGGGTTGGGATTCCAACCATTGGTCCCCATGGATGTTTCACTACCTCTGGCGACCACCTCGACCGACTCACCCCCTGATCCACCAGAAGCTGAAAAATCCACCCAGTTCATTGAGAGGATCCATCACATCCTCCAATAGGTTCAGAATATTCTAGAGAAGTCTAATGCCATGTACACTTAACACCATGATCAACATTGGGTGCCACATAAGTTTCAGGTGGGCGACAAAGTTTGGTTTCATTTGCATAAAGAATGCCTTATAGGGCCCCATCAGAAGCTTATCCCACTCCGTTATGGGCCATAAACCATCACCAAGGTTGTGGGTGACAATTATTTTGAGCTCAACATTCCCCCCTTCCTTGGTTTGCATCCAATCTTCAATCTGGCTCTCCTTCGGCCATATTTCCCACCATTATTGGACACCTTAGAGATAGTAGAGCAGTTGAAAACAACATAGCTCAACCCCTAATGAATGAAACAAGAATCAAAAGATAAGATTGTCGAGAAATAGATCAAGGGCACTCGAATGCAAAGGATCCATCTTTATCAAGTCATCAAAGCAGGGCAGCTCCTGCACTAAGGAAAGTGGCTCACCTGAGGCCAAATTCAACAGAAATTTCCTCACCTGATGGGGGAACTCAACGCAATGGATACCATTTATTCCTAATGAGGGAGGATTTATCTAGGTGGATATCGGTGGCCACCCACCTATTCCACTGGCTCGAAAAACAGTTTTCCACCTTGGCAGTGTTTCGGGTTTCAAACTTCCAGGGCCATTTTGAGGCCCTAAATGACATTTTTGGGGGATTTGGGGCCCAAGCGATTGATAGAGACATTGATGACTTGAGCCAGTCAAAAATTGTTCTTCTTGGTTAGACCTTTCCAACGAGCTATCGTACACCTAAAACAAAGATTGTATGCAAAAGTTATGACCCCGAGAAGTTGATGTACTAACTTACCCAAACGGGGTCCACATGAATTTTGGGGCTTCATCTCCTAGGGTTAGGTTTTTGGATGTCTAGGGTTTTTGACATTCCTGTTTATTGTAAAATTCCTTCATAGCCTCATTGTAACCATATTCTTGCGAATGATAACAACCATCACATCTATTCTCAGAGATAAGTCGCCACCATTCCATGAAGCTTGTTTTCCGCTGCATTTTATAGTTTGAGCTTATTTTCTTATTGAATAGAAAAACAGTTTTATTGTATCTCTATTATTTTTTGTTAAGCATATTTTAATAATCTGTATTCATTTCGTTATGCTCATAAAATCTGGATCACTCCCACAGCTGATCATGCCTTTCAAAGCTTGAAAACAGTCATGTGCACTACTCCAGTCCTGACCCTTCCTGATTTCACAAAGACCTTTGTCCTAGAATGTGATGCTTCTGGGAGAGGAATTGGAGAAATCCTTATGCAATATGGTTGGCCTTTGGCCTTTACCAACAAACAACTGTCAGAGTGACATTTTGGAAAATAAATATATGAAAAGGAAATGTTGGTTATTTTGCATGCAGTGGATCTTTGGCGCCCTTATCTATTGGGGAAATACTTCCAAATTAAGACATATTATCAAAACCTCAAGTATTTTCTGGAACAATTCCCTTCCTCCCAGGAGAAACAAAAATGGGTGACTAATCTCTTTGGATATGATTATGAGATCATTTACAAGAAAGGAAAAGAAAATGTGGTTGTTGATGCACTTTCAAGAAAATATGAAGGTGAAGGGTCCCTTTTTTTCCTCTCCTTCATTGTACCATATTGGCTGCAAGTTGTTCACGAGGAATGGCTACACGATCCCAAAAATTCGCATTTGATCCAACAATTGCAGTCCAATTCTCCAATTTATCCAGGGTACTCTTGGCACAATGATGAGCTTTGCTACAAAGGTCATTTTCATTTAAGTAAATAGTCACAACTTAAATCCATGGTACTTTTTGAGCTTCATGCTACACACATAGTTGGGCACTTAGGGTTTACCAAAACCTATGACCGATTCAAAATTTCCTTTGCTAGAATGGTATGAAACAAGATGTTCGTAATTTTGTGGCAGAATGTGATGTTTGTCAACACAACAAGGGGGAAATAGTCAAAGCTCCTGGAACACTACAAACTCTTCCGGTTCCACTGCTATATGGAGGGATATATCTATGGATGTTATTGTGGGTTACCTAAATCGAGAAATAAATCAGTCATCATGGTGGTAGTTGATTGTCTTTCGAGGTATGATCATTTATATGCTCTTCAACACCCATTTACAACCTCCATTGCGGCTCAATGTTTCATGGATCAAGTCTTCAAGGTTCATGGCATGCCTCATTCTATTGTTTCTTATCGAGACCTGTCATTCACGAACAATTTTTGGCAAGAACTGTTCAAGATACAAGGTACCCAATTGCATCTCATCATAGCTTATCATCCCCACACTGATGTCCAAAATGAAGTTGTCAACAAGTGTTTGGAAACATATTTGAGGTGTTTTTCATTAGAAAGGAAAAATCAGTAGCCTCAATGGTTACCACTATTCGAATGGTGGTACAACATTTCTTACCATACAACTACCTGCTAAGTGTCTCGAAGGTCCAAGCGTTTGACCAAATTCTTACTTTTCAAGAGGCTATTCTTCATACCCTCAAAGAGAATTTGGTCATGGTCTAGAATCACATGAAGCAACAGGCAGATCAAGGTCACTTTGAACTTCAATTTGCTAAAGGAGACCAGGTATTTCTTCGGCTGCAACCTTATAAGAAAAATTCCCTCAAGGCTAACTATTGTCGGAAATTGGCGCCCAAATTTTATGGTCCTTATAACATTCTCAAGCATGTGGGATAGGTGGCCTATCGTTTAGCTTTTCCTAGTCATTATAAGATACATCATTTTTTTCATGTCTCCTTCTTAAATAAGGTGATTAGAACTAAGTGTTAAACTCAAACCATACTTCCCAAGTTGGATGACAAAGGATCCATCTGGTTGCAACCACAAGCATTTTCGGACCCACGTGAGAATCGTCTACGTCAACACACCATCAAGGAAGTTTTAGTCCAATGGAAAGATAGAACTCCAACAGATGCCACTTGGGAACTAGCTACCATTCTGCAACAATTTCTTCATCTCAAGCCTTGAGGACAAGGATGTTTTTAAATGGGAGGCCATGTTAGGTACCTAACCTCCCTAACCCCTCATGTAGGTAGAATAATATATTTCCATGTATTAAAGGTCAATATTAATAAGGCCTAGCAATAAGGGAGAATAATTCAAATCTAATAATAACTAATAGAAGCTTTCACTTCTAGAAGGATCTTCCTCTAGATTGTTCTTTTGGATAAACATATTTAGTATAAATAGGAGTATATGGTATGAGAATTTTTTTCTTGGATATTATTGTAACAGAGATCTGATCCGAAAGAGGTTTCCCCCTCGAAGAGGCAAGTGAACATTGGTATCAGTAATCAAGGTGCTCTTTCTGGTGTTGTTTTGGTTATATCGTTGTTGTTCTTCCATTTCTAGCTCAAATATTTATGTTCTGCATAATATTTTATATCTAGAATACTACACTTAATGTCCAACAATGCTCAACTATGGGAAGAGAGAAAACACTTGAAGAACCAGTTCCATATGTTCAACAAGAAAATGGAAGAGATGGAGAAGCATCTTGATACCTATGACAAATTTTTTCTAGTGCTAAAGAAGTAGTTTAATGATCACAAATACTCCCTCTTTGTGGTCATGGAATATTGGGATGAGCACAGAGTTCATCTTGCACACTTAGGATAAAAGTTCATTCAGTTGGATGGATTGAAAGAGGATAGGATCACATAGATGATGGGTCAACTACAACAAGAGTTGGTAAATAAGGAGGAGGCCTTGTCAAGGCTCCAAGTAGATATCTAAGAGAATTGAGAAGTAAGGCCACTTTCCATTATTAGTGTAGCGATCACCATTACCAAGACCACCTTGGAAATATCACCTTTGAAAGATATTTCTATACAACAGATTTGTGAATTTGAAAAGCATACCAGAGGAAATGGATCCAAACTCTTAAGGTATATGGGATATGATGAAAAGGGGATTTGCAATACAATACAATCCATATTGATCCCCATTGTAGCCACACCATGGGCCAATCATGAATACCTAGGATTTTATGGAAGAATGCAAAATCCAATGACCATGAAGACCATTTTGTAAAGGATAAAGACATGCCAAAGTTGTCCTGATCATCGGGAGAAGGAGAAGAAGTGGTAAGTGAAGGTGGAAAACCACTACCACCTCAACATTATTGTGGTGTATTGAATAATATTACCATTGATAATAAATCATAGGCCCAACCTACACCTGCACTTAGAGAAAGTGGTAAGAACCTCAATCGAGGAATGAAGAAGAAGATCAAGATGTATGCCTCAAAAAAGACATTATTTTTTTGTCACTACTACAATAAGAAATGACATAATGTTTTCAACTATTGGTACATGAATGAATGCTCATTTTTTGGAAATAGAGGCCATCATGAGGTAGCCTACTGGGAGAATAAATACATATGCCACAAAATTGATTTTTCTCAGAGGAAGAAGGACAAGAAGACTTCTCCACTCCAATAGAAAACTCCCAATAACATGTAGAGGAGGGGTATGACAAGAGGTACATACAAAAATTCTAAGAAATGTTTCCACCATTGTAATTGGAGTGGTCATTGGGAAGCAAAGTGTTGGATATTTCATCCGGAGATTCACCCTAGAAACCGCACAACTAAGAGAATAGTGTGGAGAGTGAATATTGAAAAAGATGAATCTTTGCCTGAAACTCCAATCCAAGGGACAAATTTGTTCCAAAGAGAGATAAAAACACAGGAGGAAAACAACACAAAAAAGAGGGACAACAAGTTTATGTCGAGAGAAACCATAATCCAATTCTTTTTTCCAATATTCCATCCAAAGAACCCCATCTTGAAGATGTGTAGGATGTTGGTGTATGAAAGTCAATGACCTTGGGAGAGTTATTGAGAAATCCATGGCATGATTTCAATCATGTGCAAGCATCGAAGAGTTGTTACATGATGATAGCATGATGGGGTCACAATAAACATAAAACGACATTCGGTTTGCATGCAATGGTAGCCAAGATGAACTGTCTCTGTGACAGAGAGGGAGATGGGAATGGATTTTAAGTCTAGAGTTTGGATCTAGGAATTTCTCATAGATGAGAGTTGAGGATAAAACTTGTGCATTGTGGCAACAAGTGAGCTAGAAACTAGATCCAAAGCCATAGCCATAAACCAAAGCCATGATCCAGAGCTAGATCCAGAGTTAGATTTATAGGTAGGAGCCAACATTAGAACCAGGTTCTAGAGAAGTAGACATAAGTACATTGATCCATATTGGCTTCCTTGAGGTTTTGGAGAACAAAAACCGTCTCAATGGGAAGGTGTGGTCTGAATTAGATATAAACCAAATTAATCTGTAAAAATAAGTACTCCCAATATTAAACTGGAAATTTGTGAAGGTTATGCAAACATTGTAAAACCATGTAAATGTAAAGTTGAATGAGAGAAAAGTGAGAGAAAAGTAAAAAATAAAAATAGGAAAAAAGGATGAGGAATGGGAAGTGAAGGGGCATGGTTGTTGGCTTTATCCCTATCACCCCTATCTCCCTATTTTCTCTTTTGTCCCTATTCTTAAGGGGTATTTTGACCAAGGATAAGTGGATGCATAAAGAGCATCAACTGCATTGTAACCGAAGATTGCAAGAATGAAAAGATTGAGCCCCATTCGAAGCTAGTTTTCCCATTTGGGTTTACAATGTAAAACTTGTGAGTTCATGGTGATTGCTTGTGTTTTATTTCATTATGTTGATATATCAATTTTTGTTCTATTCATTTCTAATATGATATTTGGATTCACGCATCTTTTAAATTGTTTCCTATTATTAGATTCTAATGGAAATGAGGAACCACAAAAATTTTGGAATGTCCATCATCCATTTTCCATCGAATTCTAAGATGAATGGCTATTAAAATTTGTATGTTGCAAATATGTGGGAAGTTTCCATTTCATTTTTATGGTTGTTAGAGAATTTTATCTCTCCTATAGACTACCATCACTTTGTTTGAACCAAGATTCATTTCTTGGGTGACTCTCTACATAGCTAGGATGTTTTCCAATAGCTAGGACATTTTCCCACTTGCATGGGACCTTTTACTTCATGCCTGGAAATTTCACATTTCCTTGGGCATCTAAATTAAATGTTGAGTCAAATTTACATTTCTTGGGTCGTTTAGCAAGTCCCTAGGACTTGTTCCCACTTGTTTAGGTCTATTGTCACTTGCTTGGGTGACTTTATACATAGCTTGGTTGATTTCTCACTACATGGGAAATTCTATACTCAAATGAGACAATTTATCATTGGTTGAACCTTTGTTTTCTCCTCGAACTAGAAGTTAATTGTGTAAGTCAAATTTTTATCTCAAAATTCAAATTATTCACTATCTAGATGAGTCTCCACTTACATAGTCGATTTGAACACCATTGGGTCAAATTCTAATTGTTGGGGCATATATTGTTTTCCACGGGATGCACACAGTCATACAGTGGCCATATGGACCATGCACAATAACCTCTCTCTCCCTAGAAAACCAAATTCATTAGTGTTAGAATTAATTCCTTTTTTGCTTGATGCCTTACCCATTCGAATCACCTTCCTAGTTGATTAAACTTCTAACCGGTTGAATCACTTTCATTGTTGATTGAATTGAATCATCCCTAGTTGACTTTACTCACTGGTTGATTCCTCACATTGTTAGGTGGCTTACCTTGTAGTTGGAATACTTCACTCATCCTACCTGAATTCATTTTTCTTGGATGAACCATAATTTTATTGGGCATTTTTAGGCATTGCTCAAGAAATTCCAGCTTTCCTGGGTGTTTTTAGATGTTTCTAGGCAGATTCCTACATGCTTGAGTGTTTCTAGTAATGTCCATTGGTGCCCCAACCTATGCCCTAGAAAAATTCTTATTAGAAAATATTCGACCATTTATTATCCATACCCCTTCATTTATGAAAGACAATTATAAATTTATCCATAAAATCCAATATTGAGACCTAAATGACTAAGATCTATTGGTAAGTTTTGATGTCATTTCCTGATTCACTAATCCCAATCCATGAAGTTCTTGATGTCATTTCAAAATTTGTCAATTTAAAAACCTTAAAATTTATTAATATTTGTCTAATGTCTACCTTCTTTATCTTTAAAGGTAAATTCTATGAATAGACTGAAGGTACTGCAATGTGATCTCCATTATCCCCTATAATTGTTAATATCTTCATGGAACAATTTGAATCTTTGTCCCTTAACAACTATCATCTAAAAACAAAATGCTAGTTTCAGTTTTTGGATGACACCTTTGTCATCTAGCCTCCTGGCTATTCTACCTTTAACTTATTTCATGACCATCTTAATGATTCATCCCCTCACACCCAATTTATGATGAAAATTGAAAATGTAAATTCACCTCCATTTTTAGATGTTCTAGATACTTTCCAACTAATGGTTCCCTCTCCTACCAAGTGTGTAGAAAAAAGATGCATACCAATAATACCTCCATGCCCATTCCCACCATCACTCAACTCAAAAAGTTCTTGTCCTCAAAACCCTAATTTCTAGAGTTATTCAAATCCTTGACCCCCAATTTCTAAATAAATAATGATCCCACCTCACTAACTCTCTTCAAACTAATGGATAATCTTGTTACCAAATAAATAAAAAAATTACATGTTGTCCTCCAACCTAAATCCAACACCACTCAATACTCCCCACCTTACCATTGTCAAATCTCTCTCCCTTACATTCATGGAATCATAAAAAAATATCCAAAAGTATGGCTAAACAAAACATTAAAGCTCCCTTCAAACCTCACAAAACCCCTCAAATAATTATTCAGAAGCACATAATGCATATCTGACCCTTTTGTCTCTCAACGTATCTATGAAATTCCCTACTCCTATGGCTAATCCTACACAGGAAATTGTTCATTCAATCCAAAATTGTCTCAAATAAAATATCATTGATACCTTTTAAAAACAAAATTCAAAATCTATTATCAATAAACAAAATCATAACACTAAGTATTTAATTTTCTTTGACCAAATGAAAATCCTAGCATCTACCCCTCATTACTCTTGTTGAATTATCATAGAAAAGCCTCCCAACATTTTCAACTGAGAAGATGGCGATAAACTAAGTCAATCCTCGAAACCTATAATCCACTAACTTCATTGATAAATTTTCATTCCCCCTTCTTATTTATCCTCTCATTGTTTTAATATCATTCTTATCCTAGTTCTAGTTCACCCTTCCTAGCTTATCTTAGTTTGATCCTTATTATTTTTATCATTATTTTATTTATACCAAGTATCTCTATTTTGTATGAATCCATTACTTTTTCTTTTTTTTTATTTAATCCATCATTTACCTTATATATCTACTTTATAATCAATAAGTTTAAACATTATATGATTTGGACTTTTTTTTTTCAATAATCGTGACTAGAATCTCAATCAAATTGCAACTTTTCATCGCTAAAATTGAATTTTTGAATGCAAAAATAGATTCAACGCCATCAAAAACCCTTATTGCACCAAGATTATGCAATCTAAATAATCAATATATGTGATTCCAACAATTCTTCTAATGTTTTAGATGGATTTTGGGAAAATTTGATCAGAAATATGTGATAAAAAAAAGGTCCAAATTATAGTATGTTTATACTACAGTCTTTCTAATTTAGTATACCTACTATTGTTAGTAAATATTTGAATCTATCCCTTATCACATTAATTGATCCCTTCCAATTAATAATATTTTACTTCTTTCATAAATTTTGACATAATCTCTCTTAGGTTTGTACCATATTACTTTTATTTTTTTCTCTTACTTCATAATATGTTCTTTATCATAGTGTTCTATGTTAATCAAATTTATTTATTTGATTTCGTTAATAAAATTTGACCTAGTTTAATTTAGTTAATTAGTTTCTTATTCATGAAGATATTCATTACAAATGACTATCTTTTCACCACTTAATGTATAAGTATAAATATTTCATGATAGCTCCCTCTTTTTAATATATTTTTAATGATGGGTGGAGTGTCCACTCAAAACTCTAACACAAGATATATTCCATAATATTTAACATAAAAAATATATATATTTGAAACCTCTATGGAGAGGATTATATCAAAGAGACACGAACATTTGAGAAGCTCAGAACTAAATTCGTTAAAAGATTTGTTGGCTTGACCTTTATGAGGAATTGCCAAGACTCTTTCTCCCCTCCTCCTTAACGTTTCCTTTTTTTCCCAGCCTTAATAAATATTCTCTTCAACAATATTCTCAATTATTCATCCTTCAATAGTCCCTGATGATGGGTGTAGTGTCCACCTGAAACATTGGACGTTTCAAACTTCCTACACAGTTATAATTCCAGAAATCCCTAGACATTATGAGGAACTGTGAAAATTTGCACCTTTGATTTTAAACCTCTATGAATAGGATTGTCTCAAAGAGACACAAACATTTGAGAAGCTCGTAACTAAATTGGTGAAAAGAGTTTATGACATGACCTTTATGAAGCGTTTTCAAGACTCTTTCTCTCATAATCCTTAATGTTTCCTTTTCTTCCATGCCTTTATAAATCTTCTCTTGAACCCTCTTATGAATTATTCATGCTTCAAGAGTCCCAGATGATGGGTGGAGTGTCCACCCGAAATGTTAGATGTTTCAAAATTCCTACACAGTTATAATTCTAGAATTCCCAAGACATTATGAGGAAATGTGAAAATCCACACTCTTTGATTATAAACCTCTATGGAGAGGATTGTCTCAAAGAGACATGAACCTTTGAGAAGCTCAGAACTAAATTGGAAAAAAGAGTTGTTGACATGACCTTTATGAAGCGTTGTCGAGACTCTTTCTCCCTCACTCCTTAATGTTTCCTTTTTTCCCCATCTTTATAAATATTTTATTCAACACTCTTCTCAATTATTCATTCTTCAAGAGTCCTTGATGATGGGTGGAGTCTCCACCCGAAACGTTGGAAGTTTCAAACTTTTTACATAGTTGTAATTCCAGAAATCCTAAGACAAGGTTATTAAATTTTCTACATTTCATCTTCTTACCTGTCACACCCCCACAGTGTGCCTTACGATCATACACCTCTTGAGGGTGTGTAGTACTGCGACATTTCTCACTTGGTTTCTTGGAAACACCAAGAATACTTCATTCTAATTATGCCACTTCACCTAGAGCATAGCCATACTCTGTTCTAGGCTGCTAGTGAGTCACACTCCTACTCTATTGCAACTCTTGTATACTTAGACAATTGTTAGGAGTTTAAAGCTTAGTTATATTTAATCATACATTCGTGAACATGAGAATCCAAGAGAAAAATAATGAAACAAATAAGAGAAACATATATATAGTGCGAGCAGAAAAAGCCATGCCTAACACTCGGCTAAGTCTTTGTTATTGTGACACAATTACACTATGAGCACTACCAGCTCAGTTTACAACTTCGAAAGAGTCAAACGACTCGCCTCACCTCACCAAGACGCTCATACACAGATTCATAACCAATGCTCTATGCCACAATCATCTCCACAACCTCCTACGGTGGACCTCAGACGTGCCTCAACTGTAGAATTGTTGTCTCTTTGTTTCCGCAGACTTCACATATTTTGGTTCTATATCACACATGCCTCCAAAAAACCTACATTTCCAAAATTCCCCAAAACCATCCCAAAAGAATCTCACCCAACTCTATCCATCGAATCCACCTCAAGTAAGCACAACTCCTCCCATGTAGAGTGAATTGGTTCCTTGAGGGAGCTCACCCCTCTTTGTTTTCCTTATAACTATAGAGCTCTTGTTGCTTTCCTTGTCTTCTAAAATATGGCTTCCTTGGTTGTGCACCCTTGTTCTCTTATAGGGACTCTAAAGGTCACCATCACAAATTGTTGTGTCATTTGGGGGTGTCACACCCTTTCGCGAACCCACATCCAAACAAATCATTGTGCCCCTTTGTGGACCTGATCACCCAACTCAATATTCGTGCCCCTTCGCGGACCTGATAACCCAACTCAATATCCGTGCCCCTTCATGGACTCGGTGCCCAAAATGGCCCATGTGCTCAACAACCATCATTCACCTTTGGACCAGTGCACCCAACCTTGGTGCATCCCTCATGTCAGAGTATCCCAATCTCTTGGTTACTTCATACTTGGGAAATCCCCTTGTCATATTCACATTCATAGGGTCCCACTTTCCCAGCTCGTGAAACACTTGGGTGTCGAAGCAACCCCAAGTTATTGTTGGAATTGTGTTTTTATTGATGTCAAAGGTAAACATGACTGTGAAAATCATGGATGTCATTGATATCACAGGCACGGGGGGACTACGAATGATTTTATGTGTTGATGAGTTTATACATGTGTACCATGTGTGAATGAAGGGGAGAATATTGTGTGTGAGCAATCAATCCAAATGAGTTTGAACTAGACATAGAGAAGTAGAAGACAACGATGTTTTCCTTCCTATTGTCTATGAAAATGATTATCCTTGTTCAATGTCCTATTTGTATAATAGGTATGAGAAGAATGAGACAACCCCATTGAAGATAAAATAGATTAACGAGACCCAGGAGGTAGAAGAACCAGTAATGAATATGAGGGTGTAGATAAATCTTGGGTGTGTGTTGGATTGAGCATAAATAAATCGAGTAAAGGCGCAACATTATTGTGGACATAATAATAGGAAGCACATCTGACCACTAGAAATGATTAAATGGAATTGGAATTTCTAAATGATATATCCAACATGCATAGGGAGAATCGTTTTTCAGAATTTTTATATTGCAAAGACACGGTTACATGGTTTAAACAAAGAACAACATAGTTATGTAGCCCTACACAAAGTGTTAAATTTTTTCATGGAGATCAATGGTTAATATCAAAGGATTAGGGCCCGATACCTGGTGAGCAAGCTTAGATGCCACATCAATTCCATGTGTCCAATAAGATGAGTGCCACATAAGAGGGATTCCACATCAGTACCACTCCAGTTCCATAACAAGTAGCTCTGTAGATGCCACGTGTAGTGCCACATTTTAGGACACATATCGATGTCATGGAATCCAATATAGATGTATAATAAGTCCTTGTGGAAGCCACCTAATTTGCAACATCAACATAATGGATCGAAACAATCAGATTCGAGTATATGTATAAAATAATCATAATGTCTTGCAGCCTACAGTGAGATTTAAAAAAAATTCTAAGTATGAAGAATCGGTCAGACGGACGAGGTCACAGACATAGACAATAGAATATGAAATGATTCAAAAGTTTCTAAGTATAGATGCAAAATAAGTGTGGTGGAATGCACAAGTGTATTTTGGATGTTGCAAAAGTTTGAATGCAAATGAATTAGACCCGTGGTGAAATGTTTTGAAAAGATTCTAAGTATGGGTGAAAAATAAGTGTAGCGGAACATGAGTGTATATTTTGGAGGTTGTGGAAGTATGTAGAGAAGAAATGATGAAGTAAAACATCATGATGACAAATCAATGGTTGATATTGAATCAGATTCCAGATCAGATGGTTGTTGAGTCAAGGTCATGTCGAGCGTTTTGGTGGCCAATGATAGCAGATCTATGGTTGACATTTAATCCAAGGATTGATTAGATGACGATTGCGTGTTATAGTTGCATGGCGTGTTTTGGTGGATAGTAAACAGACCAATGGTCAATATTAAATTTGAAGGAATGATCAATCGATTATTGTGCGTTGAAGCTATGTTGCATGTGCTAATGCCCGATGAATGAGATCAATGGTTGAGATTTAATTGAGAAGATGATCTAATGAATGGTAATCATTCAAGGTGTATTGTTTGTTTTCGAGGGAAATGGGTATATTGAAGGTCGTTATTAAATCAAGAACTGATCGAAGGATTGTTAGGTGTTGAATTTTGTACTATCGTATCTGAGTAGATCACACACAAAACCAAAGGGAGTCTATTGGAAAATTAGTTTTTGGAAAAATCCTAAGTAATGGAGAATGAACAGAATGATCGCCTTCCATTCCCTCTCTACTGCATAAACTTGGTTCTCGTAGTTCCAATAGATACCTTAGGTGAGACTTCATATGTGCAAGTGGGTGATGCTGAAACGGTCAGTGTCTGGTTGGTTTTGGTGTTCATAGATAACTCGAACCTAGGGTCTTACAAACCATGCACAACGTGAATAGGGTCTATGTTGGTTTCTAAGGAGTTTTGAAGCATGTTTTTGAGGAGATATTGAGCCAACCCCATGGACGTATTTTTTTGACAAATCCATGGAAGCATGGACTATATAAATATCATTGCCTGAATATGCTTTGAGTGTGTGAAAAATATGAGTGAGTGACTGTGGATCGTGTGAAGAAAATATCTAAAGATATGAGGTTCGAGGATTCCATAGAATCAAAGGAAGATATTGTAATTTTCTAAGGGTGGTTGGGAGGTAAAAGGTCGAAGGAGCCTCCAAAATCAAGCAAATTGTGAAATGAAGGAATGTGTTGTGACAATAGAGATAGAGAAGCAATTTTATGCAAGTGAAGGCTTGGGGGAAAGAGAATATTTGACATTAATGACATGTTGAGTATATTGGTGTTTCCAATAGGCACCAACCTACTGGAAACCTTCTTTTAAGTGGGAATTTTATTGTGGCTATGCATTATCGTGAATACTGTATTCTGAGAGAGGAGACTATGAGAGAAAGAAGAGGAAGTTACAATGGGTGTGTTTTAGGTTTATCCATTCATTTTCCTGGATGATAAAAATGAATAACCTGTCAATTTATCTAGTGGATCTATCCCACACTGGGTGAACCACGTACATATGTATCTATTGTATTATGTATCTTTTGTTTTTTATTTCCACATTTGTTTTATTTTAATTTCTCCGCGATCCTATTTTTATAACAACTCATATCAGAGAGAAAGGTAACTCGTGGGAAAAGAGGGTTCCTGGTTCGATTCAGAGCAATGGCAGAAGATGGAAAGTTTAGGGTCAAGAAATTTAACGTCCAAAATTACCAGTTACAGAAGATGCATATGGAAGATTATTTATATCAGAAGGATCTATTCCTATTATTATCACTGAAATTTTGTCTACAACATTGCATGCAAATGTTTACAGAAATACAACAATGCCAAACAACTATTAGTTCACTTGCAACACCAAAATGCATTTCCAAGACGGAAAAACTATACAATTGGGAAGACATTGACATGCGCAAACTCACTAAAGGAAGAGAGCACACAATGTGTGGGCCAAAGAAGCCTGTAGAGAGAACAATGTGCCATATGCACGACTATGTACGAGAAAATCCACACACTCCTATGAATGGTGCATTTATGGTTCTTACCGACCCCTCAACCACTTATGGACCAACTCCCAACTTGATTTGACCTTTGCATCCGAGCTAAATCCGAATGGGGGTTGGTCAAGGACCAAAGGGTGCCCTAAAGGGCCCCTTGTTCACACTAAGAACCAATTGAATATTGCCTTGAGGAAATGCTATAAATGGAGGCCATGGGTGCACTAAGAAATTAAGATTTTCATAGTATTGTTATGTTGTCTCAATCCTCTCTTGAGAATCCTCTTTTCTCCTTGGATAATTCTAGCAACATTCCAATAGGCCATTCCACTCACCTTTTCAGGGAATAGGCATTGATTTCTTAATCATTTTCTTTCTTTTCTACCATTGTAAGAAGAGATATCCATTAGGGAACTCAAGAGCCCTCCCAAGGAGGAAGAGGGGACTCATAATTCCTCATTTCTCTATAGTATTTTTCCAACTAATATAGTTATCCATTGGTGGCATAATCTTGGTCATTGGTTTATTGTTTATGGTTCTAAAAGGTTCTTATGAATTCTAGTTTTATTTCCTTAGTTGTTTTTGGTTTGTTTACTTGTTTATTTCATGTTCTTGGCTTGTTTAACTCAAGCACTAACCTCTGTCTTATCTAGAAATCCCAACTAGGCAAGCAAGTTCCCTTGTTTTCCTCACCCAAGTGGCGAAATAGACACATCAGATTGGCGAACATACTGGGGAAAGGTATCAAGTTATACCCTATTTGGGCTTAGAGAACACTTATTTTTTATCCATTTTTCTTGCAGGTACCAAAACTTGCCTAGCCTTACTTGTCAAGAGCCAAGTTTTCAGCAGGAGGAGGAGAATTTCAC